>JAYEVD010000402.1:0-82678 GCA_036346405.1 Phyllostachys edulis
ATGGTTAGTCCAATGGGAGCTTAAACCTTAGCGGGCATGAGTACTTTGAGGTAGATCATTGTAACGGCCTTGTGATAATTGCTTTGTCACACGCCTTAGAAGCGGGTTGGCCGATTCAAAGGGCAAATTATCTCGCAGTGGGTAAAGCTATATAGACTCTACTGAGTAGAAAACTATTCGAATAGTCAAATCTAGCAATCATGGACATGCTAGCAAAGCCACTTTGAGTTAGACTTGTTTTTGGTTTTAAAATGATTTCAACAGATGTTTTGTGAGATGGTTATCCTGTGGGGAAAAGAGGGCTAAGTTAGCCATTGTGATTGGAGGATATCCATCACCTTTCTTGGAGGTTATCCACATTATTCAATTGTCATTTTAAAATATGATTTTAGTTATTGTATGAAAATGGCCTTGCAATCTAATATGTTTATTTAAACCAAAAACTGCCGCTTTTACGCCTAAATAACCCCGCCAATGTCCTTTGTTTACCTTATGCATGCATTACAATTCCATATTGGTGTAACTTACAGCACGGTAGTTGTGCTCATACTTGCTTTATGCAAACAAAATTTCGAGAGAAGACTACTATCAGACGTGAGGACATCGACGCTTAGGTTACGCCTCCGCATTTATTGCTCGTGGCGAATCGCTCGCCTACTACTACCGTTTTTTTATTTCTGCTGTGTTATTTAATCTTTTATTTGGCGTCATGCCCAATTGTATCGAACTCTGATTTACTATTAATGTAATGCGAGACATGGTTATGTTATCATTTTTGTAATCGGTACACCGGAAATCTCGGATAGTGTATGAACACAGAGGGTTCGGGATCTTTCGTTCCCGGGTCCGACACCAACACAACTTCCATTATCTGCTCCAACCCATAATCCATCCTTTGCCCTGTATTGCTACGCTCCCTTGCTCTGTCCATGGTGTCTGTCCACTAGAAATATTGACATCCTCATGACCATGAATCGCATAAACACCAAAATACCACACACATTTCACAGCTACTGGAGAAACATCCAAATCGCAAGAAACCAAACTCAAGTTTACTTACTGAGAAATAAGGACATTTGTAAAACACCACCAATATTTCCTCGTTGTTGGCGTAGAACACATTTGCTTGCACACGGCAGTTAGGGCAATCCACCAACCTAGCGATTGGCTGGCGCTAGGGCCCTCCGATCTGGTGAGCTCGACGCCTTAGACATATGGCCCTCACTCAAGAGGAGGAGATGAGGTGAGGTGAGACCGAAGGAGAAAGAGATGAGCTCAACTACTAGAGGAAGATGAGAAAGCTTAGGATTGGCCCTACTTATGCTAGTGTGCGAACATTTTTTTGGCTATAGAACTATCACAGGCAGTTTAGTGGAATAAACCGACTGTGATATGTATCACAGGCGGTTTATTGGAACAAACCGTTTGTGATATATAAATATCATAGACGGTTATTAACAAGAATCGCCTCGTGATGTTTATTTATCATGCACGGTTCTTAATTAGAACCGCTCAGAAGTGTTTCACGACGCTTTTTAATAAGAACCGTCTGATAAGACTCTTTGAAGAAGAAGAGATGTCGCCTAAGAAAGCAACAAAGTCCACGACAAAGAATGATTTTTTTTGTATCGTCCACGCAGCATGAGGAGGATGACAGCAGCCACGGCCAACCTCATCATACTACGAGGATGACAACTGAAAAAATATCATGCTTCGTCGTGGGCTTCATGGTCTTTCTTAGTCAAGATTCGCCATCTTCTTCTTCAAAGCAACAATCGAGAGAAAGGACTACTAACCTTAGATCACCAAGAATAAATACAAATACAAGCACACTTGAAAATCTAGGGTCTTTCTTTCACCCCAAAGCCGCCGCCTCCTTCAAAGCAATTTCTTATATCGAGACATCTCACTTCAGATAGATCTAGATCCGAGGGGACGACACGGATATTTAATAGCGAATATCACAGGCATTTGCTATTATTAATAACCGCCTATGATAATTCGTAAACCGCAGAGGTCTCCTAATATTACATTTGGTTGTTAATTAAAACCGTCTATGATGCTTATTTATCACGATCGGTATAAGCATTAGAATGCCGATGATGTATCACGATAGTTATTAACAAGAATCGCCTCGATATGACGACTTTTAAGAAGACTACAGTGCGCCTAAGAAAGCAACTAAGTCCACGACAAGGCATGATTTTTTTTGGGGTCGTCCACACAAGCATGAGGAGGATGAGATGCCAGCCTACGCCAACCTCATCGAACACACACTCTACAAAGACCATGCTTCTTCAACTTGGTGGGTCTGGTCATACCATTTAGCTAGAGAATGCTAATGAACACAACCACGGTGATGATCACCACGCAAATTCAAGAAGCATGGTTGTTAGGAGAGTGTGTCGTCAGGATACTCACTCAAGATCACCTCATGCCGCGGATGACAACCTAAAAAAGATCATGCTCGTGGTGGCTTAGTTGTTTTTAGCCACATCACCATCTTCTTCAAAGGGTACCGCATCAGAGACAAAGGAATATCGAATTTAGATAAGCAAGAACAAATAGAAATACAACACAACTGGAAAATCGGACGGTAATTTTTCACCAAAAGCGCCTCAGAGTGCCGCCTCCTTCAAAGTAGTCGCATATCGTTCGACATTTCTCACTTCGATAGATCTAGATCGAGGGAACGATCGGATATTTAATGGCCAATATCACGTACTTCGTTATTCTTAAGAATCGTCTATGATAGTGAAATGTCACTGCATGCTTCTTGTTAAGAACCGCTCAGGAAACTCATCACAGCATAGTTCGATGAAGAACCGTCTGTGAAGGTTCTTCACAAGAACCATGGGAGCCTATGATTATCACAGACGGTGGTTATTTAAAACCGCTCGTGTTAATGATCACGATGGTTTTTTTTTAAGAATAGTATGTGATATTCGTAATTAGATATCTTGTCCTCCCGACTCTGACCGATCTGTCTCTCAATATGCGGCTACTTTGAAGGAGGCTACTGCTCGGGACGTTTGGTGAAAGAATTAAATACCGTGAGATTTGTAAGTGTGTCAGTAGATCTATTTATTCTTGGTGATCTAAGGTTAGTATTTGCTTCTAATTATATGCATTATAATCAGAGAGATGCATGGATGATAATAGGTTTATCATCCAAGGAGGTTATTGGCGCTAAGATTTACAATAGAACAATGAGCAAAGATGTATATATACATTCACTTGTCCTCAGACAGTAAAAATAATACTGCTTACATCATAGTGAGCCTCTCGTTATGACGATCCTGTAATCCTTAAATTTATATTTGCCCTAGGTTGATCGCTATTCAATTTGTAGTATGTTTGGTCAATAGGAAGAGTAGTTGCGCTCATTAATCTAATTTGTTATGTGCGTAGCGCAGATGGACCAAGCTGGATGTACATTGAGAACCGTGTGAGTAGAGAGTACATCGATGGCGTGTTCGCTTTTAAAAGAGTCCGAAAGGTGATATGTTGAAGAACGGGATAAAATTTATGTATTGTCCATGCATCGATTGCGTATAATCAAGATGTTTACCAACCCGGCAGATCGAAGGGCACTTGATTCGAAGTGATTTCAAAGAGGAGTATACATGTTGGACCAGTCACGGTGAAGAGCAGATTATACCAGAAGGTTGTAACATTGTCGAGGGAGACAACAATATGCCAGATGTGGACTGTGCTTTCGATGAGGGTAGGTCGTACGATGACAATCTGGATCAGATGCTACACGATGCAGAAGGGGACTATAGTGAGAGAGAGTTTGGTAGATTTGAGGGCTTAATGGAGGACTCGGGGAAACCTTTGTTCCCGGGCGGCAAGTCGGAATACACAAGGTTGTTCTCTGTGCTTGAACTATTGAAATTGAAGGCAAGCAATTGTTGATTAGACAAGAGTTTCATGACGTTACTAGGTCTCCTAGCAGACATTCTTCCAAAGGGAAACGTGTTGCCCAGAACTACCTACCAAGCCAAGAAGATTCTTTGTCTATTGGGAATGGAAGTAGAAAGAATACATGCACGCCCGAACGATTGTATCCTCTACCGTAAAGAGTATGCAAACATGCATGTATATCCGGTGTGCAAAGCATCTCGATACAAGCGTAAGAATCACTCCAATGATGGCGAGGGCATTGATGTGAAGAAAGCACCTCCTGCTAAGGTGTTGTGATATCTCGCCATAATTCCCCATTTGAAATGTTTATTTGCGAACCCAAAGGAGGCAAGATTGCTGCGTTGGCACTCAGAGGAGCGTAAGAAAGATGGAAAGATAAGACACCCTACTGATTCTACCCAGTGGAGAAACTTTGATAGGAGCTTCAAAGACTTTGGTGCGGAACTGAGGAATATAAGGTTTGGGCTGAGTACAGATGGAATGAATCCTTTTGGTAACATAAGCAGCTGACATAGTACCTGGCCCGTGAATCTATGTATGTACAACCTTCCTCCTTGGCTATGTATGAAGCAGAAGTACATTTTGATGTCACTACTTATCCAAGGGCCAAAGAAACCTGGGAACGATATTGATATGTCCCTAGCACCATTGCTAGAAGGTCTTGTGACACTGTGAAACGAAGGGGTACATGTATGGGATGCGTACAAACGAGAGAACTTCACTTTACGCGCCATGTTGTTCTGCACCATCAATGATTTTCCTGCCCTTGGTAACTTGTCTGCTCAAAGACACAAAAGGAGCCAAAGCATGTCCAAGATCGCTTACATGATACCGAGAGTGTGTGGTTGAACAACTCGGGTAAAAATGTGTACATGCGTCACCGTAGGTTCCTTCCCAGGTATCACTCATACCGCAAGATGAAGAAACAATTCAACAAAAATAAGAAGGACGGTTCAGCTCCAAGGGCTTTTAGAGGGAAAGAGGTCCATGGTATGATCAAGGATATCGATGTTGTACTTGGAAAGAGACATAAATTGAGGACCCATCAGAAGAATATCTAGAAGAAGCGATCAATTTTTTGGAACTTATCTTATTGGGAGCACTTAGAAGTTCGCCACTGCATCGACGTCATGCACGTGGAGAAGAATGTATGTGATAGCTTGATTGGTCTCTTACTGAACATTCGTGACAAAACAAAGGATGGTGTCAACGCACAGTGTGACTTGGTCGATATGAACATGAGGACCGCATTAGCATCAAAAGAGACCGACAAAGGACGAACATACCTTCCCCCGGCTTGCTACACTCTATCCAAGGCCGAGAGAAAGGAACTGTGCCAGAGCTTACATGGTGTGAAAGTTCCGTCAGGTTACTCCGCCAACATGAAGAAACTTGTTTCTATGGAAGATTTGAAATTAATTGGTATGAAGTCTCATGATTGTCATATGCTGATGACACAAATGCTTCCTGTTGCAATTAGAAGTATTTTGCCAAATAAGGTTCGAGTGGCAATCATGAGGTTGTGTTATTTCTTTAACTCAATTGCTCAGAAGGTCATCGATCCCGAAGGACTAGATGCACTACAGGCCAAGGTGGTGACAACTCTATGTCATCTTAAGATGTATTTCCCTCCGTTATTTTTTGATATCATGGTCTATCTCACTGTTCACCTTGTGAAAGAGATAAAGATATGCGGCCTTGTGTTCCTACGTCATATGTACCCGTTCGAGAGGTACATGGGAATTCACAAGTCCTATGTACGGAATCGATCTTGGCTGGTGGGCAGCATCATCGAATGTTATGCAACCGAAAATGTCATTGAGTTCTGCGCCGACTACATGGCTTAGATGGAACCGCCGAACCGATAGGTGTGCCTCTATCTCGTCATGAGGGGAGGCTGGAGGGTATCGGGACCATCGGAAGGAAAGCAATCACTCCCGATTTCGATGCGTACGCTCAAGCCCATTTCACGGTCTTGCAACACATGACCCAAGTGTCTTCGTACATCGACGAGCACAAAGACATGGTACACCAGCAGTAATCCAGCCGATTGAGGTTTGGATCACAAGAGAGCACAACCGCCGCTCAACGCATGGTTAAAGGTGCGATTCATCGACGCCAGTCATCAAGTGATGATGACACACGCCATGGTTGGCAAAAGGGCCAAAATTTACAATTGTGACATGGCAAGGATACGATATAAATGGGTACACATTTTATACGAGAGCTCAGGATAGGAAGAGCACATGCCCCTAGAACAATCTGGTCCGTGATAGATGCATTTCATGAGCAACTCAATACCGCTGGGTTGAGCTCCTACTATGGGTTCGTAGAGGAGATTTGGGAGCTCGACTATGTACTTTTCAAGATCCCCCTGTTTCGGTGCCATTGGGTCAAACTTCCACAGGGTGTGAAGGTCGACAAGTACGGCGTCACTAGTGTGGACCTCGGATGTGTCGGATACAAGTACAAATCATTTGTACTCGCTAAGCAAGTTGTTCAAGTTTTTTCTGTAAAGGACCCAACAAATAAGAACTGACACGTAGTTCTTCATGGAAAAAGAAGGATTGTCGGAGTTGAGAATGTCGTGGATGAGGAAGAGTACAATCAATTTGATTTTAGTTGCCTCCTTTAGGAGAGACATCGAGATCGCTTGAGGAAGAACCCAGCGAGGAAGCTTAGCTATATGTGCGCCGATCATCGTGAAGGACATTTTAAAACGAAATAGCAAGTGGAATGATCCCACACGGTGACACCTATTTGGAAAATTGTTCCATTGTAATTAACAAAATCGGATGTAATTAAGCGAATTATTCCATTGTAATTGATTCACTAATTAAGAAATCATTCCATCTCGTGATTGTATCACCGCTTGTTTTTAGAGGGCATGGCTAGCATTTCCGAGGCTAGCAAAATGTAATATTTTTAAATAATGTATGAACTATCACAAGCGGTTTAATGGAATAAACCATCTGCAATAACGACGCGCCAAAATATTTCGCCTCCCGCGCACGCGTCCAAACATTTCCCCCAACATCACAAACGGTTCCATAATAAAGCTGTCCGTCATACTTATCACACAAGGTTAGTAAAATAGAACCGTCTCTGATATTCTCGATTATCACAGACGGTCCTCCAATAGAACCGTCTGTGATATGCTCGATTATCACAGACGGTCCTGAAATATAACCGTCTGTGACACTCACTTATCGCAGATGGTTCTTTAAGAGAACCGTCTGTGATATTACATATCACAGATGGTTATTTAAGAGAATCGTCTGCGATATTCTTTTTTAAGTAGGGCCCCGCTAGGGTTTGCGTCCTTACTCCTCAGTCCTTAGAGCTCACTCTTCGGTCCGCCTCCCCAACACCCTTACTTCCCGTGTTCCTCCCGAGCCTCCCTCTGCGCCATCGTCCCTCCCCACGCCCATCATCCCCTAGCCTCCTTCTCCGCTGGGCCGACCTCCCCTCGCCCGCCGTCATCCCCGAGCCTCCTCTCTCCTCACCGTCGACCTCCCCTCTGCCGTCACCAGCCTCCTCTCTCTCAGTTTGCCTCGCTCTGCGACTTCGACCTCGACTTCTTCGCCCATGCCTCCCGTCAAGGTACGAGCTCACCGCTTTGGATTGTGCTAGTAGAAGTTTCAAATTGTGCTGATTTGATTGACTCTAGCACTAGGAGATATTGCTTAGTAATGTTGTGGGAGGTACGAGCTCATCGCTTTGGATTCTCTAATATTGTGTCATGTTATTCATGCTCATCAGATCCCTCTGATTCATTATGTTGATGTTGTCTGGTCATTTTGCTCCATTCTGTTGGTAGCTTTTGTTCACTGTGATTATTGTTCTGCCATTGTTTATATTCATGTCAATTGAAATATTGTGTAGTTGGTTCAATTGAAATATTGACAGTGAACTCTCAACTGATTATTTATTTTGTTGTGAAGTTCTATCTTTTGAGCATTTTATCCTGATTGATGCAGTACTGATTTGTTGATCTTGCAGTAATGTCATTTATTGATGCAGTACTGATTTGTTAATCTTGCGAGATGGCGTCCGCACATTCTTCTCCGCTGTCATCGACGTCGCCAAATGCGTCTGGATCTCCGAACATAGTGGTACCTAAGTGACATACTAGAGGAATATCAAAAATTCCTATGGGCCGAATGACCATCATGGCCGTTAGTACCTCTGGGGTCCCTCTGCTACCCGAGAAAGCGCCAAGAAGATTCCGCATCACCGCGTATACTTGGAAGGGAACGAGTCCCCATCACCACACAGAAATGGAAGGATCTGACGGCCGTAGAGAAAGCGCAGTTGTTGACTGAAATTACAACGTCGTTCGATATCCCAGCAGAATTCTCTGATCTCGTGCGATGACAGGCGTTCCTCTCGATGTGACATGCTTGGAAGACCTTCAAGAGCAAGCTTGTCACAGAGTACGTGAACAAGGATTAGACACCCTGCACGAAGTATAGTTTCGTGTCGTCGGATACATGGGATGCCTTTGCGTGGATGAAGACGACGGACAAATTTCAACAGCAAAGTGCGGCGCACAAGGCTATCCAGGCAAAAAACATTCACCCCTATAGACTCAACACCGCTGGGTATGCGGGCAAACTCCCGGTATGGATGAGTGAGGATAATGTGGCAATCCAGTCGCAAGTCTCCGCGCCATTTGCTGAGATCACAGACAAGCGCGCCAAATCGTGGTTAAGAGGAGGGTTACAATCACGCCGCTTCGGAGCCATCACTTTCAAAAACCTGTAAGATGAGGCAGTGTCCCAACGCCTGGTAAGATATGTCGAACTACCTAGTTGTTAATAAGTCCATAACTTCGTAGGGTCTAAAATAACATGATGGCCTCTTGTAGCAAACATTGAGTACCCAATCTTTCCAAGGCTCCTTCCAAGCAAGAAGGAGAAGGATATACTATCCACTACTGGAAACAAGGAGCACCAGTGTCGCACGCAGGCCTTGGGGTTTACGTAACTTGGAGGGATGGATTCCCACATGACTCCAAGGCATATAGGAGTCAGAAGAGATCTAAGGCCGAACACGAGGAACAATTGAAAGAGGAGATCAGTGCACAGATTAGTGCACAATTTCAAGGACAGATAACATTATTGCATGAACAAATGAATCAACTCATCAACCAATCGCAAGCTGCCCCTGTGATTTTGGGAGCTAGTCCTCCTCAACATAGGAGTAGCGTCGTGTCCACACCTGCACTTTCTGAACTTGGCGACGTCCAATTACCTATCGACCTCATCCAGATAATATACATTTCTGGAATGCTCGAAAGATATACCCGTAGGATGCCTTAGCTAATTGTATATCGTTTTGTAGGTGCCTACGCCTTGCATGCTCCAGGTGAGGCTGGTTGGGTCCATTTCTGTTGAGGCTGGGTGCGGGGTAGTGTATCCATGCGAGGAAGGGATAGTGGTGCATGGTGCCCCAGCTGGCGCAGGGTTACGCCAAGGTCTAGGTGGACATGGTACATGATAATTTTATGATCGTCCCACTGGAGAAGCCCCCGAACGAAGAGATCATAACACTAGGGGATGCCTTGCACACTTATGTCTAGTGGCCCAAGAGAGACATCACCCTTGACCCTACAGTGCCTCGATGTCCACACGATGACCATGCCTCTCCAACAGTACCCTCGATGACTCCACCTCAACCCCCGCTTTAGAAGGCCTCCGTATCAGCTTCCGTGGAGACGGCGCCCAAGAAACAAGAAAAGCATATCGAGTCGCCTTCCAGGAAGACAATTAGCACGCGAGGCGCTAAGGCCAAATCGAAGAAGATTAAAGCGCCTCGCAAGCCCGGCACGTACTCCCTCGGAATGCCATTGGTCTCCGACACAATATTACGCCACACTGGTTTGGCTTGTCGGACTTTGCATGACTGGTACATGCTGCAGACCGATGAGGCGAGGGAAGACCGGCCTACTGGATTCACCGTCAGCTACACAGATAACCATTTCCTCCACAAGGCGGGCTACTTCATCATGGGCTTCGAAGACTTATTTGATCTATTCAACCTCAACGCCCTCGATGTCTCACTTCTACGATGCTAGATACTGTAAGTGTGTACAATCAAGTTCTATATTCATGCAATACCGATAAATGTCATAACTCATTGCTTATGTATAGACGCATGATGCAAGAAGCCCGGTGATCACGACAACCGATGGGTTTCCTCGACCCACAGTTGATCTCTGAGCAAACCATCACCCAAGATGCAACCTACGTGCGTATACATAACGAAGGCATTGTTTACTCCGCAAAGAAGGGCTACATATATCGTGCCCTACAACTAGGGTAAGTGCTTTCACTACTTGCTATACAAATTTCATTTGTTCTTTATACGCCACACCTAACTTAGGTTTAATGACTATAGCGACATACCTATAGGTACCATCGATCCTTTAGTCATTGTACCAAAGTAGAACAAGGTAATATACCTTGATTCCCTAGTCGACAAAACACACGACTTCACCATTGTGCAAAATTACTCGACAAGTATGCTCATTTCATTCCTACGTAACTCTATTGTAGTCTTCCTTTGTTTGAAATGTCCGAGGATAACTTTTTGGAATCACGTAGGTCATTTAGTGCCTATATTGATCGGGGAGGGACACACAAGGAAAAGAGCGCTACATCGCTACGTGACTAAATTTCTGTACCCACTACAACACAATAATCTTATATCACATTTTGTAACCTCGCCTCTTGAACTCGACTATATATATCCTATATCACACTTCTATTTTTGCAAAGGCCACCAAAGAACTACTACAAGGCTAAGTATGCATTCTACGCTTGTCGCCATATGGTGGAAATCATGAGTGCTAAGACGAAGGATCTAGAGGTCACCACCAATCCTATATAGTTATGAATTTATATATATATATATATATATATATATATATATATATATATATATATATGACTACTACTTTACTCTTGCTAGCTTATTGTAAGCATGACAATCGAACAAAGTGCCTACCATCCGACTTACTCATGACATTAGAGGATCGCCGCCATTTTCATCACGGGGGAGATCATTAGCCGAAGGAGAGTTTTACTCCCATGCACCGATTTGTTGTAATTCACTTTGAGTTGTAATTCAAATCACTTTGTAATTGATATTGAGTTTTTAAATCACTTTGAGTTGTTCTATATCAAATCATTTGTGATATATCTGTTTTCTGCTTGCTTGTTTTCAGAGGGCATGGCTAACATTACCTGAGGCTAGCCGAAACAGCTAAAAACCGTCTGTGAATATCTACTATCATAGACGGTTACCTACAAAAACCGCTCAGGAATACATACTATCACGTATAGCTACCACTATAAAACCGCTCGTGATATGTATACTATCATAGACGGTTACCACAAAAAACCGTCTATGAATGGATACTATCACAGATAGCTACTACCAATAAACCGTCTGTGATATATATACAATCATAGACGGCTACCACTGACAACCGTCTGTGATACATTATCAAATCACAGACGGCTACTACCAAAAACCATCTATGATATCCGAGATATCATAGACGGCTACTACCAAAAATCGCTGGTGATATATTTACATATCACTGATTTGCTTACCAAAAACCGCTTATGATGTCCTAGATATCATGTATTAATACCAAAACCTGCTCGTGATATTTATGATATCATAGACGGTTATTGTTACTAACCGTCTGTGTTATATATATAATCACAAACGGTTGGTATATATAACCGTCTGTGATAGTTGGTCTTCATTTGCAGCGGTATACCGTAAATCGCTCAATTGTTATTATCATAGATGGATCAAAAACCGCTCAGGATAATCCGTGGTTATCACAGTATTATAAAGTCGCATTTCGGTTTAGAAACTGTCGTGATAATTCTGTAAGAACCGTCTGTGATGACCTTTTCTGTAGTAGTGTTGGGACATGTCGTCGTTGATCAATGCTATATATGCGATATGATTTGGGTAAATATGTATTATATGTTAGGGGAACTTAACCTAAACTAACAATTTTACACCAAGGGTTATCCATAGGGTCAAACCTTCGCTTCAGGAGACTTTTGTTCATTGGTTGAGAGATTTTGGCTAAGTTTCTTTGTGCTCCTTGGTAATTACCGCTCCCTTGTACATATTTTCTTTTAATATATTTATAGTAGTGGTGCCTCCCCTCCCGTTTTCGGTGAAAAAAATGATCTTTATAATGTGATCTCTATTTTTACACGTACTCGACTAAATATTCACTACTGCACTCAAATTCGATATGTATTCGTGACCGATGCTATCTCAGGTAGGTATGTAGCGACACCAAGAAAAAAATACAGGTCGAGCGATGTCCTAGTAAATCCGATGGCAACACCGAGCATCTGGTGGATAAGGATTGAGTAGGGGGAATTCATTATTTGCCCTCACGATAGATCGGTATTCAGAAATTACACTCATTCCCGATGTAATGCTTTTTTTACCCCTCACTTAGTCTGTTTCTTTGTTATTTGCCATCTTTCCTTATTTTAATCATTTTGGTTTGTTTCCGCTACATGCCACGCAAAATGTATCTTTTACCCTGTGCCGCACCAACCCCCGCTCCTTCGTGCCCTCGAGAACATGGCCATCGGCGCGCTTGTTCGTGGGCGCAGCTACCGAGATGTCGCCGCACGGAGGTAGCATTGGAGCTCAAGGCGCGCGCTTCCTCGCGGTTTGCTACCATGATGTCGTGGACATTCTCTGTGACTGCATCCCCAATTGCGGCAAGTCCTGCTCTAGCAACAACACCACCGCCTTCTCCTCGTCCTCCTCCGGTTCGTCCGGCTCCGGCTACCTTGGCACCATCTCTTGCACCGAAGTTGTTTCCCTGCCACGACCGCCGGACGCTCGCGGGGGCCAATTCGCTTATGTGTCTTTGCCGACGTCACCAAGCCAAGCGCCATGTCGCTGTTGCCCTCCAAGAACTCCAATGCCGAAACCTAGTAGAGGTAGCAACTCACCAATGCCCAATTCATACAAGATTGCCATAAAGATTGCTCATTGCACGTAGAACTAATTGCCAATGCCAAAGCGTGTACAGGTACTTGGTCTTGGGCCAAGCTTGCTTCCACCTCGGCTTAATGGAAGACGCCGTGGTGCTACTCCAAACCGGGGCGTCATTTCTACGCAGATTCTCGCCACGAGAGCGTGCAGGTCGGCTCTGAAGACAACTCTCCCATCGAACTTGATGGCTAACGTTGTCTCCGTGGTTTTACCAGGAGAGAAGGCCCAATTCCGCCACCACTATTGTCCCCGATTGGCGTCCCAAACCTCGACCACCTCAAACTTTTTCACGACGCAAGGCGCGATTCGATGACAAGTCGCCTGCCAAGATGGCGACCTCAGCATGATTCCTATCATGAGATCGCTGGCGCCATCATGCTGACCCTCAGAATCAAGCAGTTGCGGTCGCGGTCGCCACGAGGGTAAAAGAGACATTTCACGGATCGAAATGGAAACGGGCGTAAATTATTAAAATAAAAAGGACAAAATAACAAAGAATCGACTAAGTAAAGAAAAAAAAACATTACATCGAAAATAAGTGTAGTTTCTCAATACGGATCTACGTGAGTACAGATAATGAACCCCATCGAGCGGGCGCTACCCAAAATAAGCGCCGTTAATTGGTTTTTCTTCCGCCACCGAGTCCGCCAAACGGGTAGTCTTATTGTTGACGGCAAGACTGCATTGCCGTACCTATTCCTACCGTACATTATTCGTTAAGTTCGTGCCTTTTACCTGACGCATGATTTGCCACAGACATTTATCGCATCTTTCGGTCATCTTTTCAGTCATATTTAGCCATCGGGCCAAATGTAGCCTGCTTAGCCCATTTGGTCTTATTGTAATGAAAAAAATAATAAAATCCAAAAAAATTAGAAAATGTGTAGAATTTAGAAGGACATGAAAATTGAAAACAATGAGACAAACCATATTGAAAATGTAATAGAATTTTATGAATGTTCAAATGGCTAGCTCGTTAAAACATTTGTCATTTAGCTCATAAGACATGAAAAATTGAAAAATAATCCTATAATATATATATATATATATATATATATATATATATGTATGTATGTATGTATGTATGTATGTATATACATACATACATATATGTATGTATGTATACATATATGTATATGTATATGTATATATAGATATATGTATATATATATATATATATATATATATATATATATATATATATATATATATATATATATGTATGTATGTATATATACATATATATATGTGTATATACACACACACACACACATATATATATATATATATATATATATATATATATATATATATTAAAAACCAAAATAAATGTATATATTCTTGTAAAATGAACTATATAAAATTTAAAACTACAAAATAAAACCATATAAGTATTAAAAATGGAAAGAAAATCATATAAATATTAATAAATACAAATAAAATTATATATGCATATTAAAACAATGTTGCAGGTCGTGTCGGCCGTATTCCCAAGACTATTCGTCTTCGGTTTCAGCTTCGTGCACGGCCGAAATATCGTCATATGACCTTTACCAGAATAATATCGCGCTCGTCGCCGCCCGCACGGACGAACAGTATCATGCCTCGTGCCGGCCCACCAGGCAATGCCCGTTTGCCAGCTCTATCCGCCACCGATCATATATACAGAGCTTTTCACCGCTAGCTTTTCCATTGTTGGTTGCCCTCAGACTCCTCTCCAATTTCTTCGCTGGTTCGTCCCGCGTGCGCGCTTGCATGCTCCACGGGACTTAGTACCCTTGTACCCTTGCAGCAGCATCTTCTCCGACGGACGAAGGATCCCCCGGTGAGACTTTCCTTTAGCATTTGCATACTGGTTCAACATCTTGCTGGTTGTTCCATTTGTCTATGCAGATCTTCATGTGTCTGAATTTTCTTATTGCTCGCGAGTTTCCATGGAGGACAAATATCATGTGAAAGCCGTGCTGGCTATTGAAAACTCATGAAAACTGTGGTGTGTAAGCATACAAAAGAGTTTTTTTTTTTAAAAAAAAAAATCGAGACGTAGGTGAGGGCATGTCTTCTCTAGCCGTGCAAATTTTGTCTGCCTCACCTCCCCATTAGAACTTCAACTTCTCTGCCCTCAGATCTGAAGCAGGCAAGCAGTGCACTTTCCTCCAATTTTGTCTAATTCAAGAATCGGATTCTGGATACCAGGCAATGGGAACTTCCCTCGGCGCTTCCCGTCTTCGTCAATCCACCGTGATTTGCTTCTGTAGACGGACTATCGCAACTTCGAAAAGAATGCTTCTTTTTATGGGTTTCCTTTTCCTTCTAATCTACAATACAATCGATTATCCCCTAATCATATGTTCAGTCAAATGCTGTGAACAAAAAACAATGTCTAATGTCCCTTGAGCGCGTGAATTCTTTCTCTCACTTCCTACAAATATTCCGATTTTGATATGTTTAAAGAAGTGGGGTGCCTAGGTTTTCTCAGTCTCTCTTTCCTAACCAAATGTTCGTATACTTACGTGGGAACCAAAAAGGATCTTCAAGGTACTGTGGCCGAATGATGTCAAGTGGTTCGTGGAATCAGTTAGGTTCAAGCCGTCTAGTGGCGGCGGCGGCGGCTTGATGTGTTCGGGGGGGAGAAGGGACTCGAGAATGGGGAAGAAGAAGTGACGTGGCTTCATCTTGTGCATAGAAAATTAATGACGGCTTAGATTTAGTCAAATTCACTTGGTGGATTTGGAGCTAACTCCAGGGATCTTCTCCCGTTTTTTTTAACGTTCCAGCGTGTGATAGAGGTACATTTGAGATGGGGAATAACCGCAGTATATATGAAAACTTACTCAAGCACGACAGAACACTGGGTGCGCTAATTTGTTAAAAATGCAGAGGGAAACTCCGAGCGTATTCGATGCATGATACCTCGGGCACTCTTTTCGGACACAAAAGATTATCGTCTTAGACTTCGACATGGTCTCCAGACGTGACCGGTAACCTATATAATACACTACCTAATGAGTGACATACAATTGATATTTTTGTTTTATGTTCACGATATCTAGCTTTGGTGAAAAATTAATTAATCATTAAGTTGGAGCAACGGATATCTATAGCTTACGCTGAACTTTTGTTTGAAGGAAGCTTACGCTGAACTTAAAAGATGGTTCATGCAACATTTTCCCCGTAAAGAAAGTTTTTCTTGTGTATGTAGAAAGGGGTCAAGCTAGCAGATCTATAATAGTTTGGAGAAGTTAATTCAACGACTATTCAAGTTTGAGACCAAGTGATCTCACCACATTGTTTTTAAAAGATATTACAAATGGATTTTCAGAGGAGCAAAAACTTGGAAGTGGTGGCTATGGAGAAGTATTCAAGGTTCAATAGCTAACCAATTCCTAACATGTGTGATATGCTCAGGGGGATAAATTGAACGCACAATCGACAACCCACCAAGTGAGACGCAAAAGTGCAATCAATAAAAAGATGTCGATTGTTTCTTCTTTAATACGTAAACAACACCGCTTGCTTCCTCCAATTTCTTTTAAGCAGATTATCTTTAGTTAAGACTACCCTTTTTGAGATACCAAAGGAAAATTTGTACTTTTAAAGGAATTTTTGTTAGCCAAAATACATTCCTAATAGGAACTTGATAATTGTTAATGAGAGCTCCATAGAAAGATTTGACCGTAAACAGGCCAGATTTATTTAAATTCCATCTAAAGGTATCCTTTTGAGAGCTTAACTGTAAATTAGTAATTCTCAAAACTAGATCATTCCAAGCATGTAACTTGGTACCAATAATAGGTCTACGGAATGAAATGTTTAAGGGTGTCGATCTCATAATAGTTGCCACAGTATCCTCCTTACGCCTTACCACATTATAAAGAATAGGGTACTGTCTGCTCAATCTGAGAATCACCTAGCCAAGTATCTTCCCAAAATTTAGTTTGCTTTCCATTTTGAACCCGAAAGACCCAAACCAAGAAATTGATCTTTAATTTTCAAAAGCCCCACCAAAAATGAGAAGTCCCACTTTATTGACCACTGCGAAAGACTTTTGTCTCCCAAATACTTCCTCTTTAGCAACGCTTGCCAAACACCTTCTTCATTTAGCGCTTTAAATAGCCATTTCCCAAGAAGGCTTTTTATTTTTATGCCTAAGTTGGGAACACCTAGACCGCCATGCTCTTTGGGTGAACAAACTACACTCCATTTAGTGAGTCTCAGATTACGTTTATGATTGTCACTCGCTGTAAGAATCTAGAACGATAAAAATCTAGTCGCTTGAGGACTTGTCTAGGCACTTGAAAAAGAAAACATAAACATAGCGCATCGCTTAGTACCGAAAGTTAATAAGTACTAAACGCCCCCACGCACATACTTTTTCCTTTCCAAGTACTAAGCTTTTTCTCAATTCTATCCTCTACTCCTTTCCAATCACTATTCCGTAATTTTTAAAGTGGATAGGAATGCCCAAGTACCTAAAAGGAAAAGCACCACTTCACGTACCAAATAATCAGGTAAACAGAGGTTCAAGAACTTTGGCGTAACCAAAACAAAAATCACACTCTTATGAAAATTAATCTTTAAACCCAATAACTGCTCAAAGACACAAAGAATAAGTTTGATTTTTGGCTTGTTCCAAATCATTATTCAAAAGAGAATCGTCGTCAAAAGATATCTTTGTAAAATTGACAAACCATCCTCAATCAAGTGAGGAACTATGCCTGTTAAAAGGTCTGCCTCTTTAGCTCGAGAAATAAAAATGGCAAGCATGTCTCCTACAATGTTAAAAAGGATAGGAGACATTGGATCACCTTGCCTAAGACCTTTTCGAGTTTGGAAAAAGGAACCAAGATCATTATTAATTTTTATTCCAACACTCCCTCCCTTAACAATACTTTCCACCCAGGAACACCACTTAGCAGATAAACCTTTCATTCTTAAAGTTTGAATTAAAAATGGCCATTTAACCTTGTCATAAGCTTTCTCAAAGTCTATCTTGAAAACTATTCCATCTAAATTCTTTTTATGCAATTCATGAATTGTTTCGTGCAGAATAACAACTCCATCAAGAATAAACCTCCCCTGCATAAAAGCAGACTGGGAAGGTCTAACGACCTTTTGAGCTACCCCCATGAGCCTATTAGTAACAACTTTAGTAAAAATTTTAAAACTAACATTTAAAAGACAAATCGATCTCAGATCTTGTTGAATTTGTTTATCCGCTTTTTGGGAAGCAAAGTAATGATCCCAAAATTCAAGCTATAAAGATGAAGCGAACACTTATGAAAATCTCGAACATAGCTAATGTGTCGAATTTAATAATATCCCAAAACACCGATAGAACTCCCTAGCGGGGAAGCCGTCCGCCCGTGTGCTTTGTTATGGTCCATTTGAAAATTGCTTCCTTCACCTCTTTTTCAAAGAACGATTTCAGTAAGGTAATTATTTTCCACCTCGTAAACTTGAGGTATATCATTCACAACAAGATCAACCATAGAAACATGATTATTTTCAGAAGGTCCAAACAAAATTTTATAATAATTAGTGATATACATTTTTAATTGTACATCACCCCGAATTATTCCTTCCTCCTGTTCTAGTTGAAAAATTCTTTGTCATCTATGTTTTCCATTCGTAATCAAATGATAATAGCGCGTATTTCTATCCCCCTCTAAAAGAAACTTCGCTTTGGACCTCTGATACCACTTAATTTCTTCTTCTCTTAGAAGATGAGCCAATTTCTCATTAACAGCCCTTTTAATATTAAGCTCGTGATCAGACAACCTCACCATCTCAGCTTTTTTATCAAGCTCATCAACTAGTAAATTAAGCTCTATTTTTTCTTTTTTGTATGGTCCACTGATATTTTTAGCCCAACCGCGAAGAAAGCTTCTGAGAGATCTAACCTTACACTGCCAATTTTGTAAGACGGAATGCCCATTAGTATCTTTTTTCCACACATCTGCCACCAACTCCCTGAACCCCTCCCTACACAACCAACCTAATTCAAATTTAAAGCTTAACGACTTCTAAAGGAAGCCGCCTCGTGTTTAAAAGCAAGGGCGATGGTCGATAAAGATCTTTCAAGGGCATTAATAAGGATCAAAGGAAATTTAGATTCCCAATCTAAATTCATTAAGACTCTATTCACTTTTCAAAGGTTGGCTTAGCTAAAGAATTGGCCCAAGTATATTGTCTTTCCGATAAAGTCGTTTCTCTTAAATCCAAGTTATTAATCACAAGATTAAATAAGAAAGGCCACCTATAATCAAAATTATCAAGATTTTTCTCAACCGAATGTCCGATGATATTAAAATCACCCCAATTAGAATAGGAAACGATTCTTTCCTACAGGCTTGAACAAGTTCAGTAAGGAACTTTTCTTTGAATTGAGCTTGAGCTGCACCATAAACAGCCACAAGGACCCAATGGAAATCATCATCTCTGTTTTTTAGATGAAACTTAACATAAAAATCACCAGCATCAATAGAGCCAATATCGAACACCCGAGTATCCACCCCTAAAAGGATACCCCTCAACTGACCTTGTGGAGGAGAAAAATGCCATAAAAAATTCCTCCCACCACACAGATGGTTAAGACAAGCCACAGAAAAGTCCTTTTTACCAGTTTCTAAAATGGCCACAAAATCTAAATGTTGTTCCTTAACCAAATCACTGATATATCGATGTTTAGCCAAGTCTCGCAGACCTCTGCTATTCCAAAAAAGACCTTTCATTTTAACTTTAATTTAATTGGCCTATTATAGAGATTCTTCTTTTTCGACCTCTTTTTTATAAGTCACTAAAGTAAAATTAGATTGGTCGTCCTCTAAAGTACCATCTAAATCATTGCGTAAGTGATGAAGGTAGATAAATCATTGTAATCTAGATTTTCATCTTCTATGTCTTCTACTTCTACAATTTCTTTATTTTTAATCTTTTATTTCCATATTCTTAAGATTTTTAATTGAACTATCAATCTTTAACTATCCGCCCTAATGAAATACCAATGCTAGTAACTTTTTCAACAAGTTGCTCATCGAAAAGGACATAAATGAAATATTATTGCAGGACTTACTTGAATTGCTTGATTCGAGGTTTCGCGACTTTACCGTCAGATAGCCTTTTGGACCAGTCTTCATCACCGAGACATCGCTTTTAACACGCCACTTTGCCGAGGCTCCACCGTCACCTCCTTGTGAATCAAAGGTGACCGAATAACCCTCGCCTTTGTAAGAACTAAAGCCCACCTTACAGATCTTGTCTAACCCAGATTCCAGAGCCGAATGTCAGACGGCAGAATCGGCATTTTCACTCCCGAAAACCTCGTAAGAAAAAAGCATTGGCCTTGTCATCAACCGGTCTACCCTGCTTAACTAAAGCGCATCGAGCCACCGCCCGGAGGAATGCCGCCATAGACTTTGGCGATCCGAGGCTTCGAGATCGGCTCGAGGAGTAACCAACACATCACCCAGTTCGTGATAATTGCCAACACACCATCACCTAGTTCAACCTGTTCCTCCAGAGCTACCAGAGGACGCCTCAAGACTACAAAGCGTTGCTCGGCAAAGACTGTACCGCAGCCTTTCGTGTCACCCGCAGCTGTCAGTGGCAAGACTGCAGAAGAACTTCAGGCAAAGCACAGATCCGCGCTCAGGTCGCTTCCAGAAACGAAACCAAGACTTCGAAGGTGTGCAGGGCTACTCCTGGAGCGAATCGACCGCGACCGAACTTCTTTATCAAAGCCACTTCATTGAGTTTTCCGACTATGGAATCACAAAGAGACTTTCGAATCAATATGAGTCATCCCAGCCAGAAGCCTCAAATGGCTCACATCTAACTTCGAACCCCCACCGTGAACCTTAATGAATGTAAACTGTCTCAAAGAGGTATCGCCCCAAAGAAGAAGAAAGTCGACCTCCGAGAGAAGCACCAACATCCTTCTCAAAAGCACCAACAAATGAAATACCATTTGATTCGACCAACCGAATCGGTAAAGATTTTTGGCTACCTTATTCGCCCTCGAGCTAACAAGTTCGACACACCCTTCATCGTCAAAACCATTTTTCATATTCTTTTCGTCCGCTCGGAGTAACCCATAATATATCCGGCCAAATCTCCCAAAGAATTCTCCTTATAATTTGAGGTAGACTGACCCTTGCTGATCTCCGAAGCTTTTGGTTGCGAATTGTCTGAACTATTCTTCAGTCGTTTAGAATCCCTGTCTTCCATTTCAGTATCTTTGCCCCTGCTAGATTTATCTCCTCCTTCATGACCTTCATTCAGACGACAACATCGACGCTATTATCCACCGCAAAGATCTTCTAATTTGAAGAAAATGTCATAAACATTTTCGCCAACCACAATCTCAACACCGAAGGTATGGCATCTATGTCTAGCACCCCACCAAAGATACAAACCATATCACTTTTACTTAACCTTCTCCATATCCACCCAGAAAACTATGCCAATGATAGATCCAACAAAGACAAAGACTCGAAAATCACGGGTTTCCAATGGCACACCGACCACCGAACCTAAACCTTCGGGTTGGTACTTAGGTTTAGGCCCCGATTCCATTCCTCAAATTGTAACACTACTTTATGCTCCTTTACATGGACCTCGCCAATAGCCACCATACGAAGCATATCAAGCCTATTAGGAAAATGAACCAAGAACTCATTTCACGGATCTCCACCGTGGTCGCCAATTCACTGGATTTATTCTTTTCAACTCCGCAATCAGCAAGTCTTCAGTCATTGGAGCCCCAATTATCCGAACAATCCCCATCTTGTTGTCAACTTTCTTCATTTTCTTTGTCCCAGATGTTGGGATGTGGTAAAATCCCAGTCCATCAGCACCGAAACCACACAAACTGGCAATAGGCCTTGGTACCAGTGTCAACGGGCACTTATTCGCCAAGTGATCAGAGCCCTCACAAATATCACACAGCAAAATAGCATTACAATTATTAATGCCATGTCCTACCCCTTTGCATCGAAAGCAAACTATGTTAGGAGCATCACCTGCAGAATCATGGCTTTTACCGGCTGAAAGCCGATCCGTCCACGACCCCGACCTCTGCCACTTTCTCCGAATCTCCCGCGACCATTTTTGGCTTCTCCGAACCTCCCTTGGCCATTGTTAAACATCCGAGCAGAGTTACTATTGCCAAAACCAACAACCGGAAAACCACCCTGACCGCCATAAGCACCGCCAGGCCCAGCCGTCTGACCACTAACACCACCAAGTACCGAGAATTGGCCTGAGCCTCTGCCCTGATTGCTCTGGACCTGCCCACCTCCGTACCCAAGCGCTCTGCTATCCGGGAACAGATCGGTGCCACCACCAGCAGATCTAAGACTCGAAGATAGATTACCTCCCAATTGATCATCCACCCCGATGCTACCTAGGGGCTGATCACTGATTTTGTTTCCGAGAGAAAGCCCTAAACCGGTGTCACCAATTCTGCTAGACCCTGTTGCTAGACCACCAAAGCCCCCACCAGACGGGAACTTGCAACCGTGGCCATCACCACCGGTACGTCCTCCCGCTCTTCCCCGTCCAGCCATACCTTGCGGACAAACAACGTCAACAAAGCAACGCTGATCACCTGTAATAGTGCCTGCCCAGCCACCAGAGGAAGTCCGCCGAGTGGAGCCGCCAGAGGAGATCAACCGAGAGGAGATCAGCCGAGAGGAGCCGCCAGAGGAGATCAACCGAGAGGAGCGAACTGATCTTTCCCAGCTTCGGCCAAAAAAGTTACGGAACCAAGTTAGACCTCGCCGAGATGGGCCCGGCCCAGTAGCATCCGGAACAGTTTTTGCAAGCAGAACAGAAGCATCCGATTCAGGATTTGAAACCAGTGATCCTCACAATCAGCCGAGACAGCCGGAACTTTCAAATTTTGAAAGGACGCCTTATGATTTCTATCTTTTTAACGATACCACCATAAGCAAAAAAAATCCATGCATGTACATTGTTAATAAGACATGTCAAACAGGGAGTGGATAAAAACGGGAAAGAGATTGCTGTGAAGTACGATACCACCGTAATTTCTGTTTTTGGCGGGGATGGTAACAAGGATTGAGGAGGTTCAGGGGAGAAGTAGCTAGAGCAGATGCATGTTTCTGTTCTTTTTGGCATGTCGCTTTAGTGAACTCATTCGCTGATTTGCAAGATCTGAAATTAGTGTTCTTGACCGTCATCTTTAATTACCAAAGTAGTGCATCAAGTACTCTTAGTCTTCTCTCTCTCTAGAACACTAGTGCTTCTTAGTCTTCTCTCTCTTTCGCTGTTTTGTTGATCCTATTTTGCAGTTCACAGGAAAACATGAAATACACCCCCTTCTTAGTGGATTTTGAAGTGTTTTTTTTATGACAAATCTAGTGATAGTTTTTTTTATATCCAATCGAAATAGTTAGAAAATTTGACGTAAAAAAAAACGGAGGGAATACATTTTTTTGTCGTGACGTACTCTAGATCATGTCGTTGTGAGTTTACTATGCAAAATCCCCCATTGTGAATTAATTGTCACTCCCTCCGGTTTTTTATAGATGACGTTTCCGACTGGAGGGAGTATCAATCTGCAGCATGTTGAGCTCTCCAAGACGTCATCTATTTAAAACCAGAGGGAGTAAAATTTGGTATGTTTTCCCGATGCTACCTCTGATACACTAAAATTTACGTTGTGTAGATGCTTTGTTGAAGAGAAATGTTCTATAGATTAAAAAATGGACCGCCATTAAACATAGTCTACTCTTAGGTTTGGTCGTCAGAGAAAATGTAAAATTCTATTTTTCTATTATTCACAATTTGAATTTAAATTTTGAATGGTTTTACCTTTTTTGTG
Source organism: Phyllostachys edulis (assembly GCA_036346405.1). Classification (NCBI taxonomy): domain Eukaryota; kingdom Viridiplantae; phylum Streptophyta; class Magnoliopsida; order Poales; family Poaceae; genus Phyllostachys; species Phyllostachys edulis. The sequence goes on from JAYEVD010000402.1 coordinate 23,831, forward strand.
ATATTCGAGTTATCTTTTCTATATTCAGCTACTTTTTTTTCTAGAACTTCCAAATTATACTTGAATACTCCTTCCAATCACAAAAGAAGTTGTTTTGGGATTCTACACTTTGCATATTAATATCTTTTTTATATTTAGATTAGACACATGAAACATTTAGACTTGTCTCAAAAAGTACTTTTATAATATTATGTTTTTATTAATATATTACAACTCAAATAAGTGGTTAAAGTTGTATTTTATGGACCGTGTCGATTTCCAAAACAACTCTCTTTTTTTACTAAGTGACTATGAAGCTACAGAGTAGAACTATTTTTTTGAGCTGGCTCTTTAGAGCCATAAATTTGCACATTGTGGTATGCCCATAGGTCCATGGACCTTTCTTCAAGTAGACATGTAAACAACGGGCTGGGCTAGGCCCGAAAAGTCCAGCCTTAAAGGGCGGGCCTGGCCCGACAAGGCCAAGCCCAAGCCCAAAAAAGGCTGAAAATCCATTTTATTTTGGAATATTTTTTTTACTTATTTTTCGGAATCAAATTTGTTATTTAATTATTTTTTCTAATAAAAATATTATTTTATTATTTTTGTCGGGCTCTTTTTGGGCTTGGACCAGGCCTATGGGCAAAAATGTACCGTAGCTAAGCCTGGGAAATCGGGCTGGGCTGGCCAGGCCACCCATGAACAGGCCTTATTTTGAAGCTAACTTTTCTGCTCTTGGCCACCTGATTAAGTTTATAAATTGTATAATTGTAGGGTTAATGGCTTCATTGTGGATATGAAGAATTCCTAGCATATTTTCATTGTTTGATTACTGAAACAGCTGTGTTTTGTGAACTATAGTTCACAGAGTAAGGGGAAATCGCATGCTCAAAGAGGAAAAGACTGAGCTTATGTTTCAATGGTTCCAAATTCAGATGGCAAGGTCAAGCTTTGAAACCTTTGTGCATTTTAAACCAATACTTCCTTTTTAATTGTTCCTTGTGTTAACAGCTACAGTTAGTTGCCTGTTGGGGAAATGTGGTAATTAATCTCTTTGTATTTAACATTTTTTGCAGTTTAGTAAACAGTTCGATAACAGTTTAAGTGATTGGGAGCTTAATTTTAACATGTAAGTTTCATGAGAAGATTACAAAATCATTAGGCTAGTGATAGTGTTATCATATATATAGTATAACTCCACTAAGCACTTGTCTGTTCTGTGCTTGAAGAGTGTTCATACAAGACAGATTTTAGCTGATAGGATTGGATCAAGTCTTTTTGTTGAGAATATATACAATCAAGATGGAGCTCGTGGTGAGTGCCTCTACGGGGGCAATGAAGGCCCTCCTCCCCAAGCTGGCCAAGATGATGACCGACGAATACAACCTGCACGAGGGCGTGAAGGAAGGGATCAAGTACCTCCACAAGGAACTGGAGAGCATGCAAGTTGCCCTGGAGAAGGTGTCGGAGGTGCCAGTCGACCAGGTTGGCAAGCACGTCAAGCTCTGGGCGAGGGATATGAGGGAGCTTTCCTACGACTTCGAGGACAGCATCGATTCCTACATGTTGCGTGTCGGTGCTGATGGTGACCCTAAATCCATCATGGGCATGATGGTGACCTATAGGGCTCGCCGCGGCATCGCCATTGAGATTGAACGCATCAAGAAGGAGATCAAGGTGGCGAGCGAGCATCGCGAAAGGTACAGAGTTGACGATATTGTTGTAGCACCACCCCAGCGGCTCGAGCCTCGCATTGAAGAGTTGACGATAAAGCTTGTTGGCATTGACCGCCCGAGGGCGGAGCTAATCAATTTGCTCATGGGGTATGATGCACGGAACCAGAAACCGAAGATGGTAGCCATCGTTGGTGCAGGAGGAATGGGAAAGACAACTCTCGCCAACCTGGTCTATAAAAGGCTCCAAAGGCAATTCGACTGCAGAGCGTTTGTTTCGGGGTCTCTCAGGCCTAACAAAAAGAATATCCTCACCAGCATACTTCGTCAAGTAAACCACTATGCGTATGAAAGCACTGAAGGATGGGATGAGATCGAAGTCATCAACAAAATCAGATATATCCTCAAGGATAAGAGGTGCATCGATTAAACTCTTGCTAACCCCGTTTTTAGATATATCCTCAAGGATAAGAGGTGCATCGATTCTACTGTATGCTATACACTTTTCTACTTGATTATAGCTAGCTAGCATCTTTTGCCAGCTAACGCTCTTCCAAATTAAACTGTAGGTACTTCATTGTTATTGATGATATATGGGATGAATCAGCATGGGAACACATCAGGAGGATTTTGTCTGAGAACAACCATGGCAGTAAAATAATTATGACCTCCCGCAAAATTGGTGTTGCTCACTTTTGCTGCTCTTCTAACAATGATGTCGATGGTATCATATATAAACTACAACCTCTTTCTATCGTTGACTCCGAGAAACTATTCTATTACAAAGTATTTCAGGAAGATGACTGCCCTCCTGAATTGAAGGACGTGTCTAACAGAGTTTTAAAAAGATGTGATGGATTACCATTAGCTATCGTTACCATAGCTAGTGTATTTGCAAACATACAGACACAAACAGAGGATCAGCGGATTAGCGTATACAATTCTATTCATACTGGGCTTGAAAATAGTCGTATGAAGGACATCTGGGGGATATTATCTCTTAGTTTTTATGATTTGCCCTCCCAGCTAAAGACTTGCTTGTTGTATCTTAGTATATTTCCAGAGGATCATATAATTGAGAAACATGACCTGATATGGAGATGGATAGCTGAAGGTTTTGTCCATGCAAAAGAAGATGAAAACTTGTATGGGCTAGGAGAGAGTTATTTCGATGAGCTCATTAGTAGAAGTATGATCCAACCAATGAATGTTGACACCCACGGAGGCGCAGGCTTGCCGTGTACATGATATGATACTTGAGTTTACCACTTCCTTGTCAACCGAAGAAAATTTTGTTACAATACTAAACGATCAGCATCTCCCATCTCCAGCAAAAAGGATCCGTCGGTTATCCCACCAAAACAGCAAGCATGATTTTGTTTATGCAACCATTGACCTGTCCCATGCGAGGTCATTTTTTGTATTCAGGCGTGCTACTGATTTGAAGCTACCCCTTTCGAGTTTTCAAGTTTTGCGTGTCTTGGATTTAGAAAATTGCAGTAGTCGAAACATCGAAGGTATAGGGAATTTGGTTCAATTGAGGTACCTAAGGCTAACTTCTAGATATTTTATCAAGCTTCCAAAAGAAATTGGAAATCTGCAGTTTTTGCACACACTGGACCTAAGGGGGGCCCGAATAACAGAATTGCCATCAACTGTGGTTCAGCTAAGAGAGCTTGGGCGCCTATATGTTGACACAATGACGAAGCTGCCAGATGAGATTGTGAATATGAAATCTCTTGAAGAACTGTCAGAAATCTACATCAGTAATTATCATCAAAACCTTATTAAAGAGCTGGGCAATCTGTTCAAACTGAGAGTGCTAGAAATGTCACTCCGTAAATGGGATAAGAGCTACGAGGAACCTTTGCTCGAATGTTTATGCAATCTGAAGAAACTGGAAACTCTCTATATTTTTGCTCCGGATGTCTTCCTGGATTTCATGTTGGATGTAAGCTGGGGCCCCCGATACCTCCGAAGATTTACAGCATGTGTCCGTCGACAGACTGAACATATATTCAGCCTCAGCCCACACCATGCATGGTTCGAGTACTGTCCCTTCTCTACACTGCCGAGGTGGATTAATTCATCACTATTGAACCTCTCCGATTTATCCTTCACGGTGAAGATGCTATGTCCGGAGGATCTTGAAATTCTCGGGAACTTGCCCACTCTTCATTCTCTGGATTTGCATGTGCGTGAAGCCACAGTAGAAAGTTTATTGGAGATCACCGGCAGGGCAGTTACTGATCATGCAATGGCATTCCGGTGTCTAACAAACTTCAAGTTTATGAGTCGTGAAATGGTGCTGGTCTTCAGACAAGGAGCCATGAATAGGCTTCAAATGCTTTCGCTTAGTTTTCGTTTTAAGGATACAAAATATGCTCGTGGTGATTTTGATCTGGGCTGGGAGAATCTTACCTCCCTTAAGGCTTTGGACGTTGGAATCGACTGTTTCTCTGCAGGGGATTCGGAGGTTAAGGATTTAGAGGCTGCGATGAGGAATGCAGCCAGCTTGAATCCCAACCATCCCACCCTTAGTTTGAGCAGACATTATGAAACAGAGATGAAATGGGAAGAAGCGGAAGAGACTCCTGAGCTGGAGACAATAGAAGAAGAACTGGTACTAATTTATTACTCGTTTTCGTTTTCTTTCTTTCTTTTCTGTTTTTCCTAATTTTCGCTTCATTCCTTTGCACGTAGGCTGGGCTTGTCAGGATTGGTCCATGGGGTGGAAATAGAGGGAGGCCACACGATATTAAGGTGCCACCCTGCCGCCTGAAAAGAGTGACAATTGGCAGCGACATGGTGGTAGATTCAATTGCGTTTTCGTACAGTGACTGCAACGGGCAGCAGCACACTGCAGGTCCTTGGGGTGGTTATCGCGGGAGCAATTATACGGTAAGTGTGAATCATCTTAATAAAAAATACTCCCAATACATCAATACATAGGTCACCGTGGTATCCGCGCGGTCAAGGTTTTGAATATTTGAATATTAATAAATGTTAAACTAGCAGAGTGCTCCGTGTATTTGTACGGCTAGATTTGTTTCGAAGTTTGTATAAATAATTGATAATATATTTATATGTCTTGTAGGCTATCTAGACTTTTAAGATATCTTGAACATTAAAAACGACAATAAAAGCTTGAAATAAATTACAACCTGAGGAACGTAATTGAAGTATGTGCTTTGATGAAAGAAAATTATTGAGCATGATAAGTTGTTGGGGTTCTTAGAAACTAACATCTCTTAATCATGCATAGATCGTGCAGTTGCATGCCCCTATTCTTACTCGATTAGTTATTTTTTTCCAAATTGTATGCGCATATGTACCTCACTACTACAGAAAAGGTCTTCACAGACGGTTTAAAAACGTCATCACAGATGGTTTCGTGAGCCGTCTGAGTTTATGGGTCAGTAATGATATGAGATCATCACATATGGTTTTTTAACCGTCTATGAACCGTCTGTGAAAAAAACTTTCACAAACGGTTCTGAACAAGAACCGTCTGCGATAATTACTCATCACAGACGGTTCTTGCTCAGAACTGTCTGCGATAGTGTATTTTTACATACGGTACTGAACAAGAACCGTCTGTGATAGTTTTTTCTATTGCAAAAAAAAAATCAGATTTTGAGCCAAACCAATCAATTGCTCGACAGTAGTTTTTATATCCAATTAAATCTCTGATGGCAAACACATTGTAGGAGAGACCTATCTAGCAAAAGGGAAACAAAAATGTTTCACAATGTCCCCTCCGAATGGAAAAAAAGAATAAAATTGCAAAGCTAAACTAGCTAGAAACCATGTGTGCCTCCATGCTCCTGAAGAACTCATCGGCTTCTTGGATTGGTCTTGTGAGCTCTATATGTACCTCACCAGCATATCATAAACTGCTCTTGCCTATCATCCGAATTCGACTCAAGCTCGTCGGCAAGGAAAAGGAGAGACGACCGAAAACCTCCGGCGGTGCTCCGGCATTAGGTACAAATAAAATAAGAACCATCAAACAACCAACAAATTATGTATGTTTTGGGGATATACACATACCTTCAGGCAGTCTACCTCCTGCGGCAAACATAGAGCTCCTGCGCGTCCCTCCTCCGCGTCGTCGGCTGCGTCTCCTCGCCGAACCATGTCAGGGAATCGAGGGCGGTCGCCGGAGCTCGGCATAGGGAGGGAGAGGGAGTGATTGATGGAAGACAAGGCGGGGGTGGGTATAATATATAAGGACATCGCCAAAACATTTCGCCTCCCGCGCAAGCGTTCAAAAATTTTCGCGAATCACAGACGGTTTCAAACAAAAACCATCTATGATGAGCTAGTATCACAGACGGTTCATAGTAAAAACCGTCTGTGATACGTATCTCCCGATTTTACCTTACTCTGTGACTTGAAATGCCTAACTCTGATTTCAAGCCATGGTAAAATCAGATAGTTGATTAGTGATTTCAAGGCATGGTAAAATCAGGGTGTTAGTGATTTCAAAGCATGGTAAAATCAGAGTGTTAGGCATTTCAAGCCATGGTAAAATCACAGAGTTAGGCATTTCAAGTCATAAAGTCAGGTAAAATCGGGAGATACTTATCACAAACTATCTGATTCCAAGCCATGGTAAAATCAGAGATACTTATCACAGACGATTTTTAATACAAACCGTCTGTGATGAGGACTGGAAGTCACAGATGGCTCTGTTGAAAACCATCTATGAAGTATCACAGACGGTTCTGAACAAGAACCGTATGTGATACTTAGTAATATCACATACAGTTCTTGTTCAGAACCGTTTGTGATACTTCACAGACAGTTTTTAATACGAACCGTCTGTGATATTACTTCTTCACAGACGGTTTTTAGCGCAGCTAGTAACACAGATGGTCACTAAACCAAAACCGTCTATGATTGTATTTAATACAGACGGTTTTAGTCAACCGTCTGTGATGAGGCATCCAGTATTAGCCTTTTTGTAGTAGTGCCTCTATTTAATCTCAAGCAATACATGGATTATGTGTACGGCAAATTATCCTATTAGTTTACATAGTATAATGTATTAGCGTACCTTGCTTACACATACACCGATGCACAATGAGCAACCTACCTTGAACTTATCTTCCCTCACACGCTGGCTACCCCACTAAACCATGTGCCTTTTATTTCTTCTCACCGTCACAGTTTTTTTGCTTCAACCTCTAATAGTAAGCCCAAATCTTGATTGATTCCTCTCAGTTGCTACCCCTTCCAATGCAATACTTTACCACATAGTTATTGTTGGACCCAGATTCCGAGAATCCAAATCCTCTGTGAAAGACAACGTGCTATTCCCTCGATCGAGAGATAGCACTCACAGATACATCACTAAATCAATTCATACATGGCGTAGATTAAACCATACCATTCATTAATTTAACACATCGAGTTTACATAGACCGCGATCGGGTCAAGTTTTACAATAAGGGCCGAACAAGCCAAAATGATTACATTACAAAAGTAGCGAAGCGATAACGAAAAGCAAAAGGGTGAGAACACATCTCCACAGCAAGTGATCGGGAAACTCAGTAGGTCGTGGATATTATCCAAAGACTCGGATAATATAGGATGCACGTAAGCACCAACGGAGTTAGCTGGATTGGGGCGAGATCTAAATTAAAAGAACTAATCTACTCTTCATTATCTCCTAGGCATCCAACTTCTGTGTCCTCGTAGTATGCGTGGTCTTTAGGATTTTCTGCTTCTGAGGGTTTTTTTTTTTTTGGGGGGGGGGGGGAAGAGCGAGAATGAGCACAACTTCCGTGCTCGCGAGCCAATACACACAATGCAATAATATACATGTAAGGCTTAACAAGGATGACTCGGGTTCTTTTATTTGCTAAAGCAATATTTTTAATTATCATAATTACATAGCCCTATCACTTAGCATTTTAACAAATTGCATTTTATTAAAGAGAGTAATTGTGCAATATTTATTTCAGTAGAGATTCCCTCCATCAGAACTATACACTATGCATCTTTTGATTGGAGCTACCTTCAATTATTATCACCGCTGAGCTCGAAGACTTAGGTAAAATCCAAACTCAGGGCTAGGTGAGCCCTCCACATTTTTCATACCACCCACAAAGTTTTTGAAATAGAACTAACTCAAGTTAAGTTCCCATATCCGCATTTGGCCGTAGGCACGGTTGTTTAAACAGTTTAGACTCTGCAGAGGTTGTACACTATACCCACAAAAGATAGTCATACTTGTTACCCCACATGATTCCGTAGTCATGCAGTTGAGCGACCGTCACAATAACCTTTCAAACTACCTTGCCCTTTCCGTCATCTCACCCATATGGGGTTACGCCCATACGTTGCGCGGGATCGTTGTACCGTAGCGTTGGGCGTAGTTTTGGACTACCCACAACCACTAGCAACTTCACCCATTCAAGCTGGATGTACCGCAAGCTTGCGCATTCCCTTTCTCCACCCAGTGAGACACATTTAGGGTTTAATAATTTTATTAAGCCAAGTTGCAGTTTGTAGACTTGTGGTTGTACTTGTTTTACACAAAAGGTCGTGACAAGATTAAGTCCTTAATTCATCCGGGCGGTTCATTCCACATACCAATCTCGTGCTCCTTGAGCACCCACAAAATCCGCCATCCGTCTAGATGTGGTATTAGCAATTAGGGTTTTGAGGAGTAAAATACACCAATTCAACCATCTTAGTCATTTCCCACAATGACTGTCCAAAACCATTTTCATGTTTGAAGAGATGATATTTGGGACATTTAATGTCCCGGTACTTAAGTAAGACTAGCATGTTGTAACACCCTGGCTATTCAGAAGCCGAGATGTCACCTAAATCATCTAACATACAACCATAATGCGGAAGAATTTGAATAATATCAACTAATGACATAAAGAGATCACTATCTAATAGAACCATGGCATGACAATAGTTTGAATTCAAGCAAGTATAACGAAGGGTGATCGAAGATCACAAGCAATACATAATCAATCATAACATAGAGAGGTTATCAACCACATCTAAGTTTAATTATTACAGTTCATCAATTAACGAATGAAGGCTAGAACCAAGTCCTATTATTGAATTGAAATATGGTGAAGTGAACGAATAGTGCATGTCTATTCCCTCCCAATAGAGCCATCATCAACGATCATCTAAAATAAACAAACAAAGCAAGAATGAGTCCGAGACTCAAAGAAGTCTGATGAATAATTGAACTTACAACAATTATGAACAAGGCAACATCTTTTAAGAATAAGAACATAACATCGAATGAATATATGAATGAATGAAATGAATGGATTGATTGAAAGGAATGGATCACTGCGTGCTTATACCGGTATAGCTAGTGACACACCGTCGGTGTTCACCTAAGCCGCATTTAACAAAATACGGGGATCCAAGTCCCGTATGAAGAACGTTTCATACGGATGTCCAAATCTGCCCACATTGGAATGGTGGGTCTTACATACCTATATTGGAATTGATGGGTCTTATAATCCACTCCCGTGGAAGGAACATGAAAAATGGATGCATGTATTGAAGTATGAATTATGAAAGGCATCATGTCTACACATGGAATTAACACATAAGAAAGGAACATAAACTTTGAATATTCTCATGGATCACGAGAAAAGCACAATACCAACATCAAGCATCCAAAGATTCACTAATCATAAGAACATCAAAGTACTTGCCTTCGCGTTGCGACACGTGAGTAGGCAAAGACGGTGCCCCTAAACCGAAGCCTCTCCGCCTACACAAGTAAGTACCGAAATAAGAACAACATGGTACAAGACACTACCATTAACGTTCTACAATACCTCCAAGACCCAAGAAATAGCCATAATCCCTAATCTGAAAACATGCAACACAACCACGGAATCGAATCTGGACAGCAGAACGAAAATAACCATAACTATTGACCTGGGACTCGAAACGAGGTGAGCCCAGTTTTTAAAGAAACTTAACGAACATATCTACAACATTCTAGTTGGCGAGATAACCCAATTCGGCCAAAATAAAATGCTAACAGGCAGTTGAACTCAGAAGACAGATTCTGTCCAAACGAAACGGACAGCAGTAAAGAACATAGCATAACTTTTGATCTACAACTCCGATTAGGGAGTTCTTTGACATTCTGGAAAGGTTATGAAATTTTGTAAAACAATCTAGTTGTATGGAAACCCTGAATTTTCCTCTAGCATAAACATAAATTAAAAGACAAATTAACAGATCAATCTCGTCAGAATTCTGGGCAGCAAGATTAAAACTATCGTAACTTTTGATCCGTATGTCGGAATTAGGTGTTCTTGGCGGCCACGGAAAGCTAAAAACATTATATAAATATCTCTAGGAGATGGACATCTCCAATTCGGCCTCTATGGATCCGAAATTGGCCATGCAACAATCTGGACAGATTCTGAAATTCTAACAGCAGCAATTCGATCCAATCCAACTACTCGAATTCACAACTAATTATCATCAAACAGCGGGGAAAGCACATTGTTACCCTTGAAGACCCGTGGGAAGACAACGATCTATCCTCGAAGAAGCTCCTCTCCTAGTCCCTTCTCTTTTCTTCTTCCCGATGGCCGCAGCAGGAGGGTGGCCAAGCGAGAGGAGGACAAGAGGGAGGCAGAGTCTTTGTAGCACACCGCTACTGTAGCAAGGAGTGGCTAGGGTCCTCTCTTCTCGAATATGGGTTGGTGGCCCATTCATCTCCTAAAATTCTGAATTTTGAACTTAATTCCATCTTTAAACTTTGTTACAATCGATATTGAATAAATTTCCCTATCCCGAATAATATTTTCTCCAATTGATATTTGGGGTATTACACATGTCGCTTAAGTACAACCTATAACTAGTATTTACCACATAGTTACTAGGGTGACAAGGATTAAGGGATTCAAATTGTCAAGGGTGGCATATTAATTAATTAATCATCAAATGGGTATTTAACTACCTTAAGCTTTTAACATACATTTGATTTAAAAAATTAAAGCATGCAATTTTGATAATTTAAATGAATATAATTTGCATAAAATGTAGGCTCAATATGATCAAAGTATTCACTCGCCTTGGTTATAGATAAGAGGATCTTGATAGTCTTGTGCTTGATCAAGCTGGAGATTTTTCGCGTCTTCAAATCCTATTCGGACGAATGTACCGGAAAAAGGCATAAACAAGCAAAGAGAGCAAATAAATACTAAAATAATAATAAATGAACTCCAAATTAAACAAGACCTATGCCATTAGCAAAATCTTGAATTTACAAAATTTTAGAAACAAATTTCATAATTTTTGGAGTTACGACGAGAGAGAACGGGACTTTCGAAGTTGAATTGGAATTAAAATTGGAAAATGAGAGAGAGAGAGAGAGGGGTGCACTGCACGGTGCATGAATTGAGTTTATGCGCACGGGTCCATGGGTCCATGGGCTCACGGCGAACAGTGTTGAGGTGGGCCCACTTGGAAGAGAGAGGGAGGGGGGGTTAAGCCAATGGCAGGTGGGGCCCTCAAAGCAATCAGTTCATTCCCCATTTGATTCAATCAGCGAGAGAAAGAAAAGGGGGAAGCAGAGGAGGCGTTCGGGTGGCGGTTTGAGGTGGCACCCATGAGCGGGCAGCGGCGGCGGCCAAGCAAGGAAATGGGTGGGAGCAGGAGGCCACGAGCATGGCAAGATGTCGAGAGAAGCGAAGCGCGGAGGCAAACCAAAAGCGGCAGCGGCCCATGAGCCAAAGCAGGAAGGAGGTGGGTGGCCTCACGCATGGGTGACTGAGGCGTGGGAAGCGAGGTGGAGCCGGGAGCTTCGAAGCGGCCATGGCGGTTCAGCGGCGGCCGGCAATGGGAAGAAGAAACTCAGTGGCAGGGGTTCCTCATGTGAGGAGCATGGAGGCGGGAATGGCTTCATCGCGAGGTGCGAGTGTGTGGCGGTGGCGTGTAGGCGGCAAGGAGCGGCTAAGGCGACGGGAAGCACATGCACAACATGAGCAAGCACAGTGGTGGCGGCCGATGCTTGGGGCACGGCGCGAAGGTCTCAGGAGGAAGAAGGAGCAAGGGGGCAATGGGGAAGAGGGCAAGGGGAGGTGGCTCAGGGCCTCTTATAGCCAGCGATGGGAAGAGCCGTTGAGGAGGGGAGCTTGTTCCCGAGGCGGCCAGGGCAGCTGGCGTGGGAATAGGCGCTCTGGCGCGGCGACTTGGAGGCCTTGGGCAGTTGAAGGAGTGGGTGGGAGCGAGCCATTGTGATGCTGACGAGGCGTAATGCGAACACGGCGTGCACAAGGAGATGATAAAGGCCAGCGCAAGCGCTCGGCATGGTGGTGGCAGGCGCACGGGATGGTGCGGGCGAGTGATGTGGGCGCACAGAGGAGCCAAGCGGTGACGGGACAAGGCGAGAGGGGTGGAGGTGATGCTGGCATCATGGTGTGTGCGTGGCGGCAACCAAGGAGACCCGGGGAAGGTGGCAGAGGAGACCCGGGCGAGCTGGCTGGGCGCTGATGGAGGTGAGGCTGGGAGCTGCAGGTGCGTGTGCGTGGGCAAGCGCCAGAGCACACGAGGGAGCTGGTGACAGTGTGGCTGGCGGGGCACAGAGCGCACGCGCATGGCGCGGGGAGTGGAGCTGAGATGGGCACTTCCAGGCGAGCAAGTCCGACGGGCGTGACGACCAATGACGCTGGCCTTGGCCGGCAGAGGTGACAAGGTGGGGGGTGGAAGAAGAGCAGCGGTGGTCTTTGCACAAGGGTGACGACCGGACACTGTAGGCGTGCCAGGAGGAGCTCGTGGCTGGCGTCACGTGCCCGTGAGAGAGAAGAAAGGAGCAGCCAGGTGCTCGGTTGAAGAAGGAGGAGACCAAAGGGGGCCGATGGGAGATGAAAAGGTCGGTGGTAGGGCCGAGAGGCTAAAAAAAAGGCCGGGTCGGAACGAGGCAGTAGAAGGGCTAGTATTTGGGCAGTTGGGCCAAGAAGCAAAGGGTGCCTTGAAGAGTGATTGGGCTGAGCCCAAGAAAAAGGGAAGGCCTAAAACCAGAAAAGGGAAAATTCAAACTTGGATTTGAATTTTAGAATTCAAGGAAGTTTGAAACACAAACCCGAGCTTAAAGAAGCTAGAAGATTTTGAAAATACTTGCTAATTTGACATACGGAAGGAAAACCGAAAAACCAAATATATCTACTATCCCCGTCCAAAAATGGGACGTTACAGTTATCTTTTACTTCTCCCTAATTATTGTTTAATGCTAACCATTGCAACATCAACGCGCATACACATGCAATCGTCGCCGATCCCAGCTAGGTACACGTGTCACGCTCTCTCCGATGACCTCAAGCATATTCCCTACGGCTGCGCCATCTTTACTCCAAGCTTTTTGCTCCTCTGCCTCTGTACGCCTGCGCTTCTATTCGTACTGATGCATGCATGTACATACGCATGCATGATGTTATATATGTTCGATGTCCTCTTCTCTCATGTCAGTCGCTCCTCCTCTTCGACGTTGGCCAACTCAACGTTGTGGCTTCCTCACTAAACATGGTGACCTCACATCTTCATTAATATCAACATGTCTGGTTTAGTCATTGTCTAACGACATGGAGAATCGTTTTGCCATCGCCGGTGACAACGTGCCCCTCACTAGTGACGGCACGCTCCAAGCTACCCGATGCCCCCATATCGTCTGTAGCTTGTCTTCAATGCAAAGTTTCATCTCCTCTCTACCAGGGCTTTGTCATCATCAAGCTTCTTTGGCCACTAACTTCTTCAACAACACCGATGCTCATCACTTATCATCACGGCCCTTGGCTCCTTCAATACTGGACTTTCTCTTCAATGGTCCCAGCGAGCAGCACTATGTTGTCTTCATCTCCATCGTCGCTGCCTCGGCTCTTCGCTTCCCTATGGATCAATATCTTCTTGCAGGATAGATCGATGTCATTGCACTCTTTCGTGGTTTCTCCAAAGACCATTTGTGCTATCCCATTATAACTTGTATTGTTTAAGCAAAATTTTATTTTTTTAAATTTTATTCCATAGGAAGCAACAATAGAATTACATGACCTTGAAACCGAACATGATGATTTCTTGTGTCCCCACCCACCATTTGTGCTATCCTCGTTATAACTTTTATTTTTATTGTAGTCCATATACAAATCAAATTGCTAAATTTATTTAATTTATTCATAATTTTAGTTATTTAGGATTTTATTTTGAATATGTATGGAAATCAAATTGCAAATTTTCTTTCATTTTTATTCCGAATTTCATTTCTTTTTTCTTAGAATTCTATCCTAATCCATTTGCTAATTTTTTTAAAAAACTTTATTCCAAATTACGCTTATTTAGGATTTTACTTTGGATTTGTATTGAAATCAAATTGCTTATTTTATTTTTATTGAATTTCAATTTTTTTGGTTGTATGTCGTATACAAATATAGTTGTCAACTATTGTTTATTTTTATACCAAATTGTAATTATTGAATTTGTATCAAAATCAAATTGCTAATTTTATTTTATTTTTATTCTGAATTTTAGTTATTTTTGGTTGGATTTTGTATGCAAATCTAATTTCAATTTTTTATTTTTTTTTATTCTCAATTACAATTATTTAGATATTTTACTTAGAAATTGTATGGAAATCAAATTGCTAATTTTATTTTATTTTTATTCTTAATTTTAGTTATTTTTTGTTGGATTTAGTATGCAAATCTAATTTCATTTTTTAAATTCTGAATTACAATTATTTAAGGATTTTACTTAGAAATTCATATGGAAATCAAATTGCTAATTTTATTTAATTTTTAGTCTGAATTTTAGTTTTATTGTACTTGATATGGACTCTTTTACTTAGGAATTGTATGGAAATCAAATTGCTGATTTTATTTCATTGTTTATTCTAAATTTTAGTTTTATTTTACTTGATATTGATTCTTTGTTTTAATCTTGACCGTTATAATCTAGACCCACCACGATCGATTTGAGATAGATCTTTCTTTCTTTTCACCGATTAATTTGGGAATTTCTAACCTTTGAGAACGAACGTGGTGACTATGTTTTAATAAGATAATAGATATATAAATTAACTATATGAAAATAATGCCATAGGATTTGTTATATATATATATATATATATATATATATATATATATATATATGTATGTATGTATGTATGTATATATATGTATATATATATGTATGTATATATATATTATTGCTAGTATATTACGATACAAAACCAAACCTGGTTATAGTTTTCATTTCTTGCAGATTCAATTTGGCCCAACGGAGTTTCTGACAAAAGTTTCTGGAACAATCGGTCCAATTGTAGATGGACCAGCCATTGTTGTAACGTCGCTTACATTGGTCACCAATGCTGATAGCTATGGACCCTTTGGACGTGGAGGAGGAACTCCTTTTAACACTCCCATGCAGAGCAATGGTGGCATTGTTGGCTTCTTTGGGCGTGCAGGGTGGTTTGTTGACGCAATTGGTGTCTATGTGAAACCTGAGCAGGAAACAGTGAAAGAAGAAGAGGTATGTCATGTGCTAGAGTAGTTGAGTCTATCTGGTCATATGCTAGAGAAGTAGAATTTTGTATGTGGTAGTTCTTGGTTGTTTGGGGCTGGCAAGTGGGCCCAAAGATTGCAGGTGTGTGGGTAAGGCTCAACATTCCGTGCTCTTCCTCTCTAGTTCCCTCCCCATGCCCTACTTCTCCTGCTATCCGTGTCCAATCTCTTCTAATTCAATGAAGATTAACCAGTATCCTAGGATCGTAACGAGGCACTAATTTACTCAGCATTGTTTTGCTTCTTCCTTCATTTTTTTTTATTTCTAATTTCTTGCCTGATTGATTTTGCACTCAGGTTGAGCCTGGCAAGATTGGGCTGTGGGGCGCAAATACAGGGACGCTTCACGACATCGAAGGGGTGCCCGGCCGTCTGAAAAATGTCATCAATTCGCTTGCGTTAGAACTATTAGAAAAAATTACAGGTGGATTTTCCGAGGAGAACAAAATTGGCAGTGGTGGGTATGGAAAAGTTTACAAGGTATATCGTTAATACTTATATTTTTTACTTCCCAAATGATACCACCAGGCTAAATACAAGAAACCATGTACCTGCTATATTAACAAGAATTTTAACAGGGAGTACTGAACGGGAAAGAGATTGCCGTGAAGAAGCTTCATGACCATCTAGCACTTGACGATGTGATATTTAAAAAAGAATTTGAAAACCTTATGAGGGTACAGCATCAAAATATTGTGGAGTTTGTTGGCTATTGTAATGAAACACGATATATATATGTTGAACACAATGGAAGAACTGTTCGTGCTGAAATGGTATATAGAGTTCTCTGCTTCGAATATTTGCAGAATGGAAGCCTTGACAAGCATCTTTATGGTACAGGATACTTTACTTCAATTCGATCATATGATTCCATAAATTTACATATCAAGAACACTGTCTTTGCCTACTTGTGCAGAAGAACATCGTGGACTTGATTGGTGCACACGTTACAAAATAATTAAGGGTATTTGTGAGGGTTTAAATTACCTTCATGGATTGGAAAAATCTATTGTCCATCTGGACCTAAAACCTGAAAATATATTGCTAGATGAGAACATGGTGCGAAAATTGCAGATTTTGGATTGTCAAGGCTCTTCGGTGGAACACACATCACAGAAAATCCTGCAGGCTCAAAGTCAGTCTTCGCCTACTGTGAGATCTATTTGTTTCTTTTTTTTCAGTAATAAATTAAATAGTGTTTGCTTCACACTGATTGTGTGCATAACATTTATGATGTCATGCAGGATGTACATGCCACCAGAGTGCGTAAATGGAGGCATAATCACAAAAAAGAATGATGTGTTCAGTTTAGGTGTTATCATCATACAGATAATGACAGGACGTGAGGGCTGCTCCAAATATTGCGACATGTCTTCCCAACAATTTATTGAACTTGTAAGAAAAGTTACTTCTCTACATCAAGAACATTGAACATTTTACTTTTTCATGCTACACCCTCAAAAATTGTTTCTTTGTTTTTTCGAATTTGCAGGTACATCAGAATTGGAAGGTAAGGGTAGAGGCAGAGGCAACATCAATGCACACATCAGCGGGAGAAGATTGCAAGCAAGTAAAGAGATGCATCGAAATAGCACTAAACTGTGTGAAGTCTGAAAGACAAAAGAGGCCCACGATAGGGGATATTATCTATAAGCTGAGAGAGACAGAAACTATGACCCACGAAGTAGTAGCCACTTTAAAATAGAGATGGTACAGAATTGGAGCCAAGAGAAACAAC
The DNA here is from genome assembly GCA_036346405.1 of Phyllostachys edulis. NCBI lineage: Eukaryota > Viridiplantae > Streptophyta > Magnoliopsida > Poales > Poaceae > Phyllostachys > Phyllostachys edulis. The sequence continues at coordinate 40,786 of JAYEVD010000402.1, forward strand.
GTGGGGGCCAAGTGAAAGACTCTTCAAATCAACAACGCGAAGTCCTACGAAAACATTGGGCCCCACGTTTGCTTGGGTCTTTTTCCATAGCAGTTTCAGAACGTAAGGAGAAGAATCTAAATGAAGAAATATTGTTGCACGGTTGCTTCGAAGGATCATGTTTGATATATTGGATTGGAGTACCTGCAATCATACCAAAACATGGATATTACGTGCTGAACATTTCATTGTAGGATCTGTAACTGTGATATATGCAACTGCAGGCATTCCAAGAAACTATTATGTTCCTGCTCTTCTTGACGATAGCGTGTATGCCTTGTGTTTCTCTGCTACTTATCTCTTTCAGTCCTTTTGCTGATACTTTGAGAGCTTGGATTGGTGACCACCCTGCTTCCATGTTTTAGCTTTTGATCTCTTTTTTTAATGCTTCTCATGCACCTCTCATACCGACCAACTTTGTGTTTGATCAATGATGACGGCACCCTTTCCTCTAACGTCAGAGAGATTTTGGGTGTGCGCGTCATTCATGGCCCTAAAAAACTATCGGTGATATTTTGAGAGCTTCGATTGGTGATCACCCTGCTTTCAATGTTTTAGTTTTAATTGGAAGGATGCCATTGCAAAGTGCATGGTTTTGAAAAATGACATCAGTTGTGAGGGGGGACATATGGGTTGAGGTCCCACATGTCAATGAGATAACCCTTTTATTATGCTGCTCAACCACCTCTGGGAAATTTTTTGTTCGCATCATTCACGGCCCTAAAAAACTAGAAAGGAAGAAAGGTCATGTGAATTCATAATGTGTTGAGGAGAGAACTCAAAATTGATTGGATTGTTTTCTGAGTATATTCGATCAATACTCGCTAGATTTTGGAGATCTTTAGCTGAGGACTTTGTTTGTTCAAATTTTAATTAGGATGGTGATGAAGTGGTCAACCTCGGATCATTACGCATGACATCGTACTTAGTGCCACTTCGGATACATGAATGGAAAAAACACATCACACCTGAGCGAAATTTTATCTCACAGTGCAGTGCTTTTTTCCGGGACACGGTCCCACAATCAGCAAAAGTGCGACAGTAACTTGCAACAGTGAGAAAAGTAACTGTGATACTTTTTTTTACTGCCCCATCATACATAAGCGAACTTTTTCCTCGGGTCACGATCCCACGCCTCTGCGCGTAGGGCATATACAATGGTATAGACAGCTGCTGTCTATAGCAACTCTCTATGTCACCTATAGACAAAGACTAAAGACATTTCATACAATAATATGACATACTATCATTGTCTTTTTAGTTGTCTTTATAGAACACACAATCTTTTAATGCTTTTCTTGTTTCTTGTACTATAGTCAATTCTGAGGATTATAGATATCATCTTTCTCTCTCTTCATTCTCTTTCATCCACGTCAGCAAAAATCCTACGTGGCAATGACTATAGACGGCTGACATAAGCCCATTGTACATGCTCTTAGCGTGACAGTAAATCTCATTGTAGTGCTACAGTAAAAGGCACAACGACATCGTAGTAAAATCTCTTGTAGTGCTGCAATAAAATACACACAAGGAGGTTGCAGTAAAAGACACATTGAGTGTAACATCCCAAAAGTACAAACTTGGATATTTGTACTGTTAGTAAATGAGAAAATATTTTGGGCGTGATTTTGACATTTTCTCAAATCAAATATTGCATTTGAATACAAACAATAGCCTTAAAAGACTTTTCGAGAGAACTTTAGAATGATAAAATTTCGAAAATTACACAAGAAACTATAATGTGTTAGGAGCCTCCACAAAAATTCCATCATTTTAGAAATCGTTTTATATATTTAAAATTCATCAAACCATCAGCCTGTTCAAAAATATTCAAATCGAATTCCTTTTTTCGCTCGCCTAATGGGCCGAAGCCCGAGGGCCCAACTCGTCTGTGCCAACCATCCCGCCAACAAGCCCCACTCTCCTCTCACGATATCATGGCCCTACTCGTCAGATGGCTTCTTCCACTCTCGTCGCGCTCGCTTAGCTTGCCCGCCTCAGCTTTGGACGCCACCCGTTTTATTTGAATGACGCTCCACCAACTCCTCTGTGCCCCATCCCGCGCTAGAGCAGACAACAACTCTCCCTATTGCTGCCTTTTCCTAAACAGGCAGAGACGCCAGAGTGCACAAGCATTTTCTTGCCGTGCCCGCCGCTTTCTTGCCACTTATCTCACGCTCTACTCACAGCTACTTAAGACTCCATGCATGTCACCTTCTCTCCAGCTCGCCCCTCATTCCATCTCGCACAACCTTTGAGTTTCTTGCTCTCTCGATTGTTGAGAACGAGTGTGTCGTCCTCGACACTGGTGAGCGAGCTCCCAACTGCCATTGCCTCTGGTGAGCTTCCTTACCCTTGGCAACCGCATCACCAAGCGCCACATGCCTCACTCATGCTATCCCCTTGCTTGACGTAGCCTCTGGAACCTTGCAATGCTGAAGCACCATCGTCTTCTTCACCTCAGGCGCACACCCCGATCCAAGCTTGCACGTTCCCGATATTCTTGTGAGCTTGAACCTCACCCAATCGCGTCATAACGCATTCTATATTGTAATAATGCCTTTTCCTCACTTGATGTTGACCCACATGCAGCGAGTCTTCGAAATCGAGCTTCCTCCCCAAATCCATCCGCCGTAGCCATCTTTGTTGTTTGCTGCCACCCCGGCGAGTCCTTTGTTAATTCCTTGCTCCTTCACCATCCCTAGCACCCCCGTGAGCTAATGCGTGGCTCCTTGTAGCTTCTCCACCTCTGTAGATCATCTTCACCATGAAGCCATCACTATCACCACTGTTCATTGCTGCTCCAAGCTCTCTGGCCATCCCCCAATGTCGTTAACGCCCTTGGTGAGCTTCTAGTAGTCCCCTAAAGCTATTGCACTTTGTTAGATTGGATGATTAGCTACTGTAGCATAGAAATCAACGTAGCCAATTGTGGCGACGCCGCAGAAAGCGTTGTCGTTGCCGTTCCGGTGACCATTGGTCTCCATGCCATCACCAATAGCATCGCAGTAGTCCCCTAGAGCCAGTGCATACCACCTTTCGCCGTGTATATGCTCCATTCGCAAAAGCCATCGCAAACCCGAGAACAACGACCGCTTCTCGCCGGTGTAGCACCACCTCCATCCATCTCTTCGGCCACCGCCACCACCCGATAGAATTGCCGTCGAGCTAGGAGTCCATTTTTCCCATACCAGAGCCAAGCCATCTGCTTGTTGCCGGCGAAGCTCATCGAGCGTGGCGGTGCGCTAAGCTCTATTCTCCTTCTCTTTCTATCATTGATAGTGGGCCCACTCATGGTTAGTATTAGGTTAGTACTAATGATAGTAATTAAGTGTAACTAGTCATTGACATGCGGGACCGGCTGAAAAACTGATCAAAAAAATAATTTAAACGTGTTTTAGTAAATGAGACACTCACATGCAAGGCTCACTCAATATTAAAAGCGTGTTTAAAAACCGAAAGGCTGACAAGTGGGCCCCACCTGTTAATGGGTTAAAATCAAATTAGGTTTAACTACTCAGTTAATATCTAATGAGTCTATGACATGTGGGACAGTCCACTCTTTTTGTAAATAAAATCAGAAATTAAAAACCGAAGAGACTGACATGTAAGGCCCATGTGTAAGAAAATGAATTTCAAAAAAATGTAAAAATAGAAAAGCCGCTTTCAGTTCAAAGGTAATACACTTTCTCTATTGAAAAGTGTAAATTTCAGAAAATATGCTTTCGATGTCACCCTTTTCTTGTTTTCAGGATTTTTCAAACCAAACCAAATTCAAACGCTAATAACATTTGCATATGAACTCCAAATTGTATGATTCTTTTTTTTTTCTAAATTCATATAAAATCATGCTCTATCTGAATATGCAAAAATATTTTGATTTGGTCTCTGTTGAATTTATTTTACTATTTGCGATTTGTTTTCGGCTCTTTTCGAAAACCAGTTTTGGGTGCGCTCATTGTGATCCCGGCAAATGGCAGGGAGACCTCCGACTGGATTGCTTCATCGTCCTCACTCATCCATTGTAGGATTTTACCTGTGTACCCAGCAGTGCCGAGTCTATGGGGCTTAGTGTTTTGTGCCTGGATAGCCTTGTGCGTCGCACTTTGCTGTTGAAATTCGGCCAACGTCTTCATCCGCACAAAGGCGTCACATGTATCTGACGACACAAAATGATACTTCGTGCAGGGCGTCTGATCCTTGTTCACATACTTCGTGACAAGCTTGCTCTTGAAGGTTTTCCATGCTTTTCCCATCGCTTGGAACACCTGCCATCGCACGAGTCCCTAGACTTCTGCTGGGATATCGAACGACGTTGTAATTTCAATCCACAGCTGCGCTTTTGTCGGGACCCCGAATATGCGACCCCGGGATGCTCTGTGCATTCTGAACTAGTCCCATGATCAGTAGCTAGTCCACACAGTTGCAACATAGATGAAATCATATCCATACAATGGAAATAGCTAATGAAGCAGACAAAACAATAATACCTATCATTAAAAGGACCTTATGGTCAAGGTTTTACAGAGCTTGCCATGCAGGGATAAAGTCACAACCAGGTCCACGACCAGATCTACGACCAGGGTAAACTTGCAGTGGAATAAAACTACACTACTACGTAAAACGCCTTCACGCAGGCGGTTCAAAACGCCATCACGCACGTTTTCGTAAGCCGCCCGAGTTTATGGGTCGATGATGACATGAGGTCATCACAGATGGTTTTCAAACCGCTCATGATGCACAATATCACGCGGTTATTAACTCGAACCGCTCAGTGATAGCCGACTATACAGATGGTTTATATATAAAACCGCTCGTGATAGTTGACATTTCACGACGGTTGGTATTTGAAACCGTCGTGATAGCCTCGATGAGGACATCACTTCTTCGGATACACACAACAATCCTCCACTTGACATTCAAGGACCCATCACTAGAGCTCGCATACCGACAATTGAATTTACAGTGAGCTCGCTCCTAAGTACTTCTTTTTGTTCATTTGAGAATCGATTGCTACCTAATGATTTAATTATGATTAGGAACCATGGAGAGGACCTGAAAGTACTTGGAGAAGGGCTACGAGGCGCACAAGTCCAGCAAGGGCGGTCGAATCATGTTGGAGGCCCAACTCAAGCCGACTTCGAATCCAATTCGGAGTCCAGGACCAGGTCAAGACTAAAACGGACGCCCAGATCGCATCCGGCTCGCTTTTGGACGTTCCACATATGTATGGAAAGCTGAGAAGACGACCTTTCCAATGGCTCTGGTCCCATGTCAAAATTCCTTTTGAGTCAACAGGAATCGTCGAAACAAGTGGGCATTCAGAATCTGTCGTGGTGCTGCGCCACCATCTTTTGGGCCGCTCGGCTTTGTATCGTGTTGGAGCCCATTAGGGCGTGTCCAGGGTTTTGCATGACCCTCAGTCCTTTATATCCAGCTGCCACCCCCACCATTAGGGTTGGGTTTTTGCTTAGATTAATTCTGTCTTGAACAGTTTCATTGCTCATCGGTTTGTGAGACCCCAACTTTCGAGTTGTAAAACAATACATCCGCAATTCCGCTGTGTTCTTCCTTGTTCTTGCTTGTGTTCTTCGATTCGCAGTGAGGATTAGCCTTCTTGGCAGGTCAACTGGCTGCGCACGGTTGATAACCCGAGGAGACGTGGTGCTGCGATTATGGGTTCGAACGTGTTGTTCGAAGTCGAATCGATTTGTGTCGCGCCTCCACTAAATCGAACATATCCGAACCTATTGGAAGATCGACCCGTCCCCATCAAGTGGTAATCGAGCTTGTGTGTTTCTTCAGTTCGAAGTTTACCCTACCCTTGTTGTTTTCGGTTTCATCCTAGAGTCCAAGAAAAGCCCTACAAAAATTGTAGTCATAGGTTGTTCCTGCCCAAGATCTCGCTTAACCTTTTGCACAATTTGATTTCAGAGTCCGTAGTGTTGAGTTTGTGTCCTTAGTCGAGTTGTGTTCTTTGGATTAGATCGTGTTTTATTTCGGGTTGTCTTGCTTCGCTACCTCTCATACAAACCCTAGCCGTCAACTTTTGTTTCTCCCACCCTCCCACCCTCTGCTTTTGAGGCATCCATCGCGTCTCTTGATCACCTAGCACCTTTCCCCATTGAGTCTCGTGATCACCAAAGACCATCCCCACCTTTTCCGAGCTTCCGCCCTAATTTCCACCAATTTGTTCCACCCGATTTCGTTTGGCCTCCACAAAGAACCATAACTCTGAGGTCTTCCTTCAAACGGCCGCATAACTTTCGCATCGACCTCGAAATTAGAATTTTTTTTTGAAATTGGGTGAAATTAAATTTTGCATTCAAACTCCCCACTTTGTCGGGTTTGGCGAATTTATTTTGCCCAAATTCGGCCCGAAAGTGCAAGACTCGAGCTCAACTTTCATCACCGAATTTACAAAGACATTCATCATTTTTCAGAGGCCACACCTTACATCGATTGAGGTGAAACTTTGTGTGGTTCCTATTTCGTGCTCTGCTTTGTGAAAAAATATAAAAAAAAAGAAAAGAAAAAAATCGCACCGGTTTTGCCTTAAAAAAAGGGCACTTGAGAGCACTCCGTGCCTAAAAAAAACAGAGAGCATAGTTTTTAGTTGTGAGATATTGATTTGTCTTTGTCTTTACCGCCATCCTTGTTGTTGCCTTTGCCCGCCATCCTTGTTGTTGTCTTTGCTTTACTATTTCGTCCGGTCTTGACTCCTTGTTCATCATATCATACCGCTATAGGACACATTTAGACCAAAGAACTAGGACCGATGTTTTGGACATTTACTCAAAGATTACTATCTGTTATTGATTTGTGTTCCACTAACATATTTGGCCTTCCAAGCTCCATATACCTACTTCCGGATAGCATGACTTTTGACCCTTGCAATCGCATACCACGCTCCGTATCACGAACCACCACCGGTTGTACCACCCATCGCTTGCAGGGTAAGAACACTTGTAAGAGCTTGGTAAGCCACTTCCTTTGCGGGTTCCCACCGCCCTCTTTTGTAGTTGATAGGATAACCATTTTGTTTTCCTGTGTTTCCACTAACCATGGCAGGGACCGAAGGGACGGACACCGGTCGATTTCAACGAGTGTGTTAGTCGCTGCCGCCTACAAGTCTGCGCCGACAAACAAAATGCTTCATTTATCGATCTCGGCGGCGCAAATGGACACCATCGTCGCCGCCATTGCCCGCTTGAACACCACGAAGGCATTGAGCGGGTGGAGCGGCGGATGGTCGACCTCACGGGTCGATGGACGATTGAGCACGCCGCCACTGTTAATGACGGTCATCATCATGATGATGACTCGATGCATGATGCGGTTGGCAACATTGATCACGGAGACACAAGATGCACGACTACGTCGGCGTCTTCAAAGAAAACAGTACATGGTATGGGAGGTAATAACCAGAACCGTCATGGTAACGATGACCCTTTGCTAAAGTCAAGTTTACCATCCCATCTTTTTCTCGCCTTTATGATGTTTGAATATATCTTGATTGGGAGATGACGGTAGAGCGTAAGTTTAATTCTCACTTGGTTCCTGAACAACATAGAGTTAGACAAGCTACTAGTGAGTTTAAGGACTTTGCTATTATCTGGTGGAATGAACTTGGTACCATGCGCTACAACCCGACACATGGGAGCGGTTAAAAGAAGCTATGCGTAATCGTTTTGTTCCTCCCTCATAAAAACGTGAATTGAGAAAAAAATTACAGCGCTTAGAACAAGGTGATAGTTCATTCGGGACTATTATGCCGAGCTTCAAAAGGGTATGGTGCGTTGTGGGGTTGTTGAGGACACAGAGGATAAGATATGTCATTTCTCGGCGGGTTACTGGCGTGAAATTCGTGACATTGTTGATTATAAAGATTTTAATATCACAACCGCTTGTTCCATCTTGCTATGCTTGTAGAAAAGAATTGCAGGACGCAAGGAATCGCCGACGGCAAGCACCGGACGACCCTCCTACACGCCATGAACGACTACATCGACGGATGCCCAAGTCTTCTTCGAAGTTTTCGTTCCCTCCACCACCGATGAACAAGATTGCTCGCAGCGCCACCGGCCACCTTTCACAACACGCCCGCAGATTCTACAAAAATTCTTTGCGTGCTCCAAATAAGAGTTCTTCTTCCGTGGCTTCCACGGGCCGCTCCTCGACATTCAAGGCCACCGCCGCCATGGACTTGGTCATGTGCGAGGAATTGCCCTAGCCAACGGGCATACATCGCCACGGAAGATGGAGGCTACATCAAGACCGGATGTCGAGGAGGATGATGACGCTATCGCTGCCTCGGACGACAATGGCGGTGGTCATGACGACCGCTCCTTGGTGGGCGCCCACAACGACGCCATCTGAGCATCATTGTGCAGCGAGTCCTCAAAGACACAGTACAACAACCCGATAAGCTTCAACGCCATAATTTGTTTCAGACTTTCTTTGCAATCAAGAACCGGCGCACACGTGTCATCATTGATGGAGGAAGCTGCAACAACTTGGTGAGTTCTGATTTGGTCAAGAAGCTTGGCTTGACCACGCGATCGCATCCACATCCATACCATATTCAAGGGTTAAATGACTCGAAAAGCTAAGGTAACACAAACATGCCGAGTCCATTTTTCCATTGGTGGTTATGCCGATCATGTTGATTGTGATGTGGTTCCCGTGCAAGCATGCTCTCTTTTATTGGGTCGACCTTGGGAATTTGATAATGATGCTTTACACCATGGTAGTAGTAACACATACACTTTTATGCATAAGGGAAGGAAAGTTACTTTACCGCCTTTTGATTGTTGAGATTATAGAGGCCGATAGGAGCGAGCTGCGCCGCTAATGATCCAACTAACATGATAAATCTGAAAAACATTCTCGTTATGCTTGCCACAAAATCAGACCTTGCTGAAATTGATGATATTAATGATACATGCTATGCTTTTGTGTGCAAAGAGGCTTTATTTTCTCTTGATAATATGCCTTGCACTTTGCCTCGCTCCTGTCACTAACCTTTTGCAGATTTTAGAGATGTTTTCCCGATGAGATACCTCGGGACTTCCACCCATTCGAGGGATTGAGCACCAGATTGACTTGATCCTGAGCGAGTTTGCCAAACCGTGCGGCGTCTGACAGACCAATCTCAAGAGACTAAGGAGATTCAGCGACAAGTCCAAGAACTTTTGGACCGTGGGTACGCACGTGAGAGCCTTAGTCCTTGTGTTGTTCTGTTCTTTTGGTACCCAAAAAGATGGTTCTTGGCGATGTGTGTAGATTGTAGAGCCATTAACAACATTATTATAAGGTATCGTCATCCTATTCCCGTGCTAGACGACATGCTTGATGAGTTGTGTGGTGCTATAATTTTCACAAAGATTGACTTATGAGTGGATACCACCAAATAAGAATGAAACTTGGCGATGAATGGAAAACCGCTTTTAAAACTAAGTTCGCTTGTATGAGTGGTTAGTCATGCCTTTTGGTTTAACTAATGCACCTAGTACTTTCATGAGATTAATGAACGAGGTTTTACGCCCTTTCATTGGCAAATTTGTGGTCGTTTACTTTGATGATATCTTGATTTATAGCAAGTCCATGGATGAACATTTGAATCACTTACGTGCTGTTTTAAATGCTTTGAGAGATGCACGCTTGTTTGGTAACCTTGAGAAGTGCACCTTTTGCACGGATCGAGTCTCTTTTCTTGGCTATGTTGTGACTCCACAGGAATTGAGGTTGATAGAGCCAAGGTGGAGGCGATATGGAGTTGGCCCACGCCACGACGGTCTCCCAAGTCGGAGTTTTCTTGGCCTTGCAGGTTTTATCGCCGCTTTGTCAAGGAATTCAGCACCATTGCGACACCATTGATTGAGTTGACAAAGAAGGAGTCGATTTCATTGGGGGCCATCACAAGAGGAGTCCTTTAATCTTTTGAAGGACAAGCTTACACACTCACCATTGCTCCAACTTCCGGATTTTGGTAAGACTTTTGAGTGGAATGTGATGCTAGCGGAATTGGTATTGGTGGTGTTTTGATGCAAGAAGGCAAACACATTGCCTACTTTAGTGAAAAATTGAATGGTCCTGCTCTTAATTATTCCACGATGATAAAGAATTGTATGCTCTTGTTCGTTCTTTAGAGACGTGGCAACACTATTTATGGCCTAAAGAATTTGTCATTCATTACGATCATGAATCACTTAAGCATATTAAGTAGTCAAACCAATTTGAATCAGAGACATGCTAAGTGGGTTGAATTTATTGAATCTTTTCCTTATGTCATTCAACACAAGAAAGGGACGGATAATGTGATTCTTGATGCTTTGTCTCGACGCTATACCATGTTGTCTCAACTTGAGTGTCACATTTTTGATCTTCAAACCATTAAAGGACAATATGCTTTAGATCCTGATTTTAAGGATGTGTTGTTGCATTGTAAAGAGGGACAAGCATGGAATAAATTCATGATCAATGATGGGTTCTTGTTTAGAGCTAACCGCCTATGCATTCCAGCTTGGATCCGTTCGTCTTTTGTTGTTGCAGGAGGCGATGGAGGCGGTTTGATGGGACATTTTGGTGCTAAGAAGACGGAGGATGTTCTCGCCACACACTTCTTTTGGCCAAAAATGAGGCGAGATGTTGAGCGGTTTGTGGCTCATTGCACTACATGTCAAAAAGCTAAGTCTCGCTTGAATCCACATGGTTTGTATATGCCTCTTCTGTTCCTTCTATTCCGGGCGATATTTCTATGGACTTTGTTTTAGGATTGCCCAGACTAAGAGGGGAGGGATAGCATTTTGTTGTTGTGGATCGTTTTTCTAAGATGGCTCATTTTATACCATGTCATAAAACCGATGATGCCATTCATATTCTCGACATCTTTTTCAAAGAGATAGTTCGTTTGCATGGTATGCCTTCTACTATTGTTTCAGATCGTGATGCCAAGTTCTTGAGTCACTTTTGGCGTACTCTATGGAACAAGTTGGGTACAAAGTTGTTGTTCTCTACAACATGTCACCCACAAACCGATGGCCAAACCGAGGTGGTGAACCGCACATTGTCTACCATGTTGAGAGCTGTTTTGTGAATAATTTGAAGATGTGGGAAGAGTGTTTGCCGTGATGTTGAGTTCAGATATAATCGAGCGGAACACTCCACCACCAAGGTAAGTCCTTTTCGTAGTATATGGATTCAATCCCGTGTCTGCCTTGATATTTTACCTTTGCCTACTAGTGAGAGAGTTCATAATGATGCTAAGGAGCGTGCTGATTTTATTGTCAAAATGCATGAGACTACTAAGGCAAACATTGAAAAGATGAATGAAAAATATAGGATTCTTGGTAGTAAAGCTAGAAAGGAAGTTAAACTTGAACCGGTGATTTTGTTTGGTTGCACTTGAGAAAGGATAGATTTCTGAGTTAAGAAAGTCAAAATTGATGCCTAGAGCTGCTGGTCCTTTTAAGATAGTTGAGAAGATAAATGACAATGCATATAAACTTGAGTTGCCTCCGAGTTTGGGGTTAGTCCCACCTTTAACATTTCAGATTTGAAGCCATACTTGGGAGAAGAAGATGAGGCCGAGTTGAGGACAACTCCGCTTCAAGAGGGGAGGATGATGAGGACATCACTTCTTCGGATACACACAACAATCCTCCACTTGACATTCAAGGACCCATCACTAGAGCTCGCACCGACAATTGAATTTGGTGAGCTCGCTCCTAAGTACTTTTTTGTTCATTTGAGAATCGATTGCTACCTAATGATTTAATTATGATTAGGAACCATGGAGAGGACCTGGAAGTACTTGGAGAAGGGCTACGAGGCGCACAAGTCCAGCAAGGGTGGTCGAATCATGTTGGAGGCCCAACTCAAGCCGACTTCGAATCCAATTCGAGTCCAGGACCAGATCCGCACTAAAACGGATGCCCAGATCGCATCCGGGCTCCGTTTTGGACGTTCCACATATGTATGGAAAGCTGAGAAGACGACCTTTCCAATGGCTTTGGTCCCATGTCAAAATTCCTTCTGAGTCAACAGGAATTGTCGAAACAAGTGGGCATTCAGAATCTGTCGGTGCTGCGCCACCGTCTTTTGGGCCGCTCGCTTTGTATCGTGTTGGAGCCCATTAGGGCGTGTCCAGGGTTTTGCACGCCTCAGTCCTTTATATCCAGCCACCACCCCCACCATTAGGGTTGGGTTTTGCTTAGATTAATTCTGTCTTGAACAGTTTCGCCGTTCATCGGTTTGTGAGACCCCAACTTTCGAGTGCTAAAACAATACATCTGCAATTCCGCTGTGTTCTTCCTTGTTCTTGCTTGTGTTCTTCGATTAGCGAGGATTAGCCTTCTGGCGAGGTCAACTGGCTGCACACGGTTGATAACCCGAGGAGACGTGGTGCTGCGATTGCGGGTTCGAACGTGTTGTTCGAAGTTTAATCGATTTGTGTCGCGCCTCCACTAAATCGAACATATCCAACTGTTGGAAGATCGGGACCCGTCCCCATTAGCCTCTTCTCTACAAAATCTCCAGCGTTAGCTGCTTTTGCCTTTAAAACCGGCTTCATGTGCGTATATACATATATATATACGTATATTACGTATATACATATACATATACATATACGTATATATATGTATATATATTATACACACACACATATATACATATATATACATACATATATATAAATATAGTTCGTAGTCCTTTGTTAGCTAACCGATGTCTAAATTCAGCTAGCTAGTTTCATTTGTGGCGTTCATCCTAAACGTGTAGGTGAACCATTGCTTACTTCATTGAACTTGACACCTTTGAGTGTGCGATTTGCTTCATACCAAGGTATGAAGCAAATCGCACACTCCAAAGGTGTCGTGGTTTACAAAGTAGGTCAGGTTTCACCTAAACGTTTTGGATAAACGCCCAAGGAGCAAGTTAGCTAGCTGAATTGATCAGGCCTCGAGTTAGCTAACAAAGGCTATGAACTGTGTGTGTGTGTGTGTGTATGAAGCCGATTTTAAAGGCAAAAGCAGCCACTGCTTAGAGATTTTGTAGAGAAGAGATCAAGAATAGAGAAGAGGGGAGGTGGGCTCGGGGAGGAGGTGGCCAGTGTTTGGAAAACTCTCACAAGGATTGAGACAAAACTCTCATGGATAATACTTGAATACAAGTCCAATGAAACATATAAAATATGTTGAAACATGAATGGTAATAAGATAACAATATATGGTAAGTTGACGATATCATGTTAGGATGAAAAAAGAGTTTTCCTTAATGGTTAACTCTCTATCTATAAAGCAGATAAGAACAGCAACCTGTAGAAACTCACATCTATCCATGTAGAAGTTCGTTTACATTCATATGTGCAAACTATGTGCAAGGATTTTGATTCCATAGATTCATAAGCTTTCATTCCAAAAATTATTCATATATAGTTCATCCTATTGTCCCTGGAGATTCATTTCATATCTCATCAGTGAACACAACTAGTAACATTTGTGGTTTTCATGTCAAGCAGATAAGAGCAGCAACCTGTAGAAACTCACCTATATCCATGAAACACTTACATGGTGTTATTTATCCTAAGAATAGATGGTGATCAGACTTACTATTAACAGACAGCTATTTGTTAAGATCCTCTCCAGGAGGCAACCAAATTGCCTCCCTCAGATTGCCACTTCTTAAGGTTGCATCAATGTGTTTTTTCAGCAGCACACCCTGCATCATACGTATCAAAAACAAAAAATGTCTTTAGAAACATACCATGCAGCAATTACACCCAAACACAACCCCATTCCACACCTCCAGATCTATCCATCCATCCACCAAAGAATACACAGAGGGAAAGACAAAGAAGACAAAGAAGGCCAAGGGTGTCCAAACCGACCATCAAGCTAGCTAACTAGGTAACCCACATTGCAACTCGGTTCACATGAATACCAATAGCACAAACCAATAGATCCGTCTTACCTCGATTGTCATCGCCGGTGTCGGTGGTGAGGTAGCCGAGGCTGAGGTTAGTGGAGCTAGAGGTAGCCGGGGGAGGTCGGTGAGGCAGCCGGGGTCACGCACGCCGGGGGGAGGAGGAAGAGGGGAAGGCAGCGTCACCGTAGTTGTGGCACAATGGTGGCACTGCACAAGACACTCTTATCGTACGAGTGTCTTGTGTAGTGAATCGTGGTGCCACAATCGTCGGCGACGGGAAGAAGGGCGGCGTCGACGACGAGGTCACTCGGGTGGGGAGGGGAATGGACGAGAGCAAGGGCACTGGGGAGTGATGAGTTAGAGTGCAAACCCTAGTGGGCTCCTACTAATAAAGAGACTTATCACAGTCGGTTCTATTATGGAACCGTCAGTGATACTTATCACAGATGGTTCCACAATGGAACCATCCATGATATGGTGTCGTATCACAGATGGTTCATTATGAAAACCGTCTGTAAAGTATAACAGACGGTTGTTTGTTGAAAATCGTCTATGATATTTTGAAATATCACAGACTGTTATTGTTAAGAACCGTCTGTGATACTTCACAGACGTTTTTCATAATGAACCGTCTGTGATATTACCTCTTCACATACGGTTTTTAGCGCAGCCAATAACACAAATAGTCGCAAAACCAAAACCGTCTGTGATTGCAAGTAATACAGATGGTTTTGGTCAACTGTCTATGATGAGGCGTCCAGTATTAGCCTTTTTGTAGTAGTGCTAGCTCGTGGAAGCCATCTGACATGCCCACAGGCAATCAAGTGGAAGACGCGGACTAGTTCGCATGGTCTTCAAGGTGATCCCCATCGTAGAACTCTGCGCTCCCTGGCTCTTCTTCGACGGCTAATCAACAAATGGCGCAAAGCCGTGAGTACTTAAAGTACTTAGCAAGTCGTAGGGAACAGTATGCAAGTAATATTCATGCAAGGCTTGACAATGATAGCTTCATATTTCAATTGCAGAAAGCGGTATCAACATTAGATACAATAAGTAGATTGTAAAGCACAATTTGAAACATTAATACATAAGTAATCAAGTTTCTTTGAAACAACTCGTGAACACCCTATTCACTTCCCAACCAACGACCACGACCAGATTGCTTCCCATGACCAGATTGCTTTCCAACCAACGACCAAATCGCTTCCCAACCAATGACCACGACCATATTTTTGAAAAAATCTACCCCTCGTGTGAAATCACCAGGCATTGTCTATAACCAGGGACACGACTATTCTAATAGTTTTACACTCTGTAGAGGTTGTACAGCTTGACCCACAAGAGATAATCATCTTATATTGTCCGCCCACACACTTCCGAGGTGTGCGACTAAGAAAATATCACAAGGCCTTTACAAAGTTCCGTTTTGACTCGGTCCTACTCGCTAAGGATTCGCCTTCATGGTCCCCTCTTGCGCCACTTAACAACCCCAACAGGACAGACTCAAAACTTTGCAAATTAGTTGGTCAAGTCCACCCCATCCTGGACATGTGGTTGAACGATATGGCATAGATCAATGGCACACAAAGTTAAGTCCTTAGTGGTTGCTCAGGCGAGACTACCTCATCCCAATGTGCTTCCCGCACCCACCTTCACCACTGACCGCTCGTTTGAGCATAAATCATTTTTGGTTCAACCTGACCAAATGGCACCCTTACCATGACACAACAAATTTTTACAACAGTGGCATCGCACCACAATTGACACAACTGTGGCTTCACACCATAGCTACACAACAGTGGCATCGCACCACAATTCCATATATCATTAAGTCAATTTCATCATCATTGAATCATGTGATCGAGAGACACCGCATAACTAAAACATGACTAAGCATAATACGTACCCACGTTTGTATTACAATAATGTCCAACTAAGATTACCCAACCTATGGTGTCCAAGGGTACATGTCAACATGTTATTCACAATTATTCAAGGTGTCATACTGCCTAGTAGGTGTTTAACTATTCTCAAAACCATTTTTATACAATGATCCATGCATGTTGATACAAAACAATATAATTTTATAAACTGGGTGCGACATGATCAAAGGTCTACGGCTTGCCCCCATTGAAGGCTTGAGTTGCTTCGGTAGACTATTCCAGGAATTCTTCAAAGAAGCCGGAATCTTCGCTGAAGCGTTGAGATGCTTCTGTTGACGGGTCCAAGAATTCTTCCAAAACACCGGAATCTATACATGCGAAAAGAGTCAAATAAATAACAACTCCAAATAAAATCTAAAAATTACCAAATTAGAATTAAATGAAAGGTACTGAATTTAGATGAAGTTAAAATTTTGAATCACTCAAATCGGAGCTCGAACAAAGGAGAACGAGCCATCGGAAGGAGGTTCGACTGGTCAAAGGAGTTCGACTACTCAACGTGGTCGAAAGAAGGATTCAACTGCTCGACGCGGTCAAAAATAGGATTCGACTGCTCGATGAGGTCGAAAGGATGATTTGACTGCTCGACGAGGTCGAAAGGAGGATTCGACTGTCGACGCGGTTGAAAGAAGGATTCGACTGCTCGACGAGGTCGAAAGGAGGATTCAAATGCTCGACGCGGTCGAAAGAAGGATTCGACTGCTCAGCGAGGTCCAAAGGAGGATTCTACTGCTCGACGCGGTCGAAAGAAGGATTCGACTGCTCGACGCGGTCAGAAGAACAAGAGGGAGAATAGGGCACGGGGAGCTCACCAAGACCGAGAGAGAGGTTGGAGGAGGTCGGTGGATGGCGAACGGTGGTGGGAAAGCTCACGGTCGAAGGCAAAGAAGGACGGTGATGAAGAGGTCGGCTGAGACTGAAGGAGAAAGGGAACAACGGTGGCTCCTGTGAAACAAAACAAACAATGAGTGAGGGGATTGTTTCAAGGAGCTCAGGGGCACGAATTGACATGGGTAAAAGAGGAGGGGGATGCATTGTCTGTCACGCGGGCATTGGTGCAGGTCGGCGGGGGAGGTGGCACTGTCGTGGTGCGGAGGTGGCAGCGAGGAGGTGCGCACTAGGTAGGCCACGATCTTGTGAATCCAACGGCGAAGACCACATCGGCAGAAAAGCTCTGATGGCCGCGCTAGAGGCGGTGGTGTGAGCTCCAGCCAACGGCGGTGAAACGAGGGCGAGAGAGAAGGAGAAAGGGAGAGTTGAGGGGAATGCAAGAGGAGGCAAAGGGCACCCTGGTGCTCCATTCATAGAGGAAGGAGGGGAACCGGACGACAAGACGGAGCAGCGGGATTGGCAGCGGTGCGGTTGGGTGCACGACCGGCTGGTGAGAGAGGGGATTCGGGCAGGTAGGGGAGGAGACAAGAGGGGGAACAGCCGTGTCGGAGGTGACAACATTTAATGCGTGGGGACTTTTGCGATGGCCACGACGCGACAGGGGGGAAGACGGGAACAGGTGGGGAGGAGGCAAGTGAGGCTGGTCGACAACGAGAGGGTGGTCGTAACTAAGAGGATGATCACAACCAAAAGGGTGGTCGAAACCAAGAGGCGGTCGAAACCAAGAGGCTGGTCAAGACCGAAAGGCTGGTCAAGACCAAAAGGCTGGTCGAGGCCGAAAGGTTGGTCGACAACGAGAGGTGGTCGATAACGAGAGGATGGTGGAGACCAAGAGGATGGTCGAAACCAAGAGGATGGTCAAAACCAAATGGATGGTCGACAACGAGAAGATGGTGTGGTCGGCGCGCTGGGATAGGAACATGCCGACGGGAATTCGGATCAAACAGAGAAGTAGGATTTTTAAAGGTTTTCCAATTACAGGAACTTAGAAAAAGGAAAAGAAGAAGGATTTCACAAAATATTCTATTTGCAAAAATTGAATTCGGATTTGGCAAAGAATTTGATTGAGTTGGGAAAAATTCAAATTGCAAGATTCAATTTTGAAATTTGACGAGAGCTTCAAATTTGAGAAAAGGAAAGGAAAGATGCTTTTCGGCCCAAGGATAGAATGAAATGAAATTCTAGGATTTACATTTCAGAAAAATTCAAGTTGCAAGATTTGAATTTGCAAATTGGCTGAGGCTTGAATTTCGATGAATTCAAAAGGAAAAATGAATTTAAATGGCCGCAAGGAATTGGATTTTGGATGAAAGATCTGAATTGAGAATTGGAACTTGAAATTGAGTCTTAGACTCGGATTTTAAATAATAGCAAAAATTCCAAAAAGAAACCAACACTTTTAAAAGGATCAATTTAAAATTTTCAACCAAGAAAAGAAACTTTGGGAAAAACAGAAAGGAACTAAGTCAAATTGAACTCCAAGAAAATCTAGGAAACCCAAAGAAACTAAATTTTGAATTGATTAAAGTTTTATTAATTCATATTAAATTGTTTGGAATTTATGAAAATTCAAATTAAGCTTTATCAACTTAGGATAAATCAAATGGTTATTTTTATTTTGAAATTTTTCAAAAAGGCCTGAAAAAAATTGGGATGTTACAAAACTACGACTTAAACGGAATCTCGACCTCGAGATTTGGAGAGACTAGAGAATAGGCTCAGGACTCGGACTTTGCTCATTCTTCCATTCGACTTTCTCCTTTGAGTGAGACAAAACTATAGCCGAGGCTGCACTGACTAAGAACTTACCAGGAACGACGTTCTGAGCTGATTGGACTGGCTCTATGACGACTAGCTTGACTTGGCCTCTTGTAGAAGGAAGTGGAGTCCTGATGGCTTGACTTGGAATCTGAGACATTCCTTGGCCTGCTCCTGGCATAATGGTCTTGGCAGGTGTAGCTCCCAAGTTGAATAGAATTGGCGTCGGGGCTTGCTTTCATGGGGGATGTCGTGGGCAATTGTTGGCGTAGTGACCCATTTGATGACAGTTGAAACATATGGTTCCTGTGGCATGAGAGGAGTTCTTCTGTGACGGGCCTCCAATGGATATATTGGAAAGCAAAGAAGTGGCCTACCGTTCACAGTTGTTTCTTGAGGCATTAGCAAGACTAAACTTCTGTATTTATGCAACTGTTCTTCTAGTATCCCGAGGCATTCTTTCTATTGCGGCACAAAGGAACATGTTGCGCACCTCTGACAGCTGCGGCGGTAGCTCCATCTTGGTAAGCTAATGCCCAAACCGCTGGCTCATAATCATGTACTGGAATGCCAACTAAGAGCTACAATTTATCTTCCAATTTGTGGATCAATTCTCCTTATTATTGAAATCCACCATTCCAAAGATAACATAAAGTCACCCAATAAAAAATCCAATCGTTTAATTAACCTCACATTATATCGATACACCAGCATAATTCACAAATCCTTCTTCAGTATAAGCTTAAATAATTCAATAGATTCACCACTTTGATTGCATAATTTCTCCACTGCATAATCCCGCAAAATCTAGTTGCAATAATCGCATCTTTCAATCTGACAAACTCCAAGATCGTGCTAAACTTCGCTATATCTACTTTTGAAACGAAAATTCCCCCAAACATTATAATCATGCAATTGCTTTTTCCAAAATTCTTAACTAAATCCACGACATCATTCACATAATTCTCAAGCATATTTATTAATCGCAATCCTCCATAATTTCTTTGTATAACTCCAATATCTTCATTATAGAACCTTCCGAAAGACTGCTTGTAATCCATAAATTCAAATTCAAATCCTCCAAACCATTTTATCACCATCTATCCAACAATTATTTAGACCAACTCCAATATCGGTAAGATATCCATCAATATTAGAATCATAGTTCAATATCCAACAATCCAATAATAATCTATTGCCATAATCCAATATCCGTCAATAATCTATTTTCTATAATCAATCCCCAATAGTTATATTTTGTACTCCAACACCCAACTCTTTTGTAATCCAACAAGATTTATTTCTATAATCCACTTAAAGATTCATTCCTATAATCCATCCGGATATATATGTTTAATCCTCAAAGATATATTTATTTAATCCATCAAGGATATAAACTTCTATAATCCAACAAAGATTTAGTTCTAAAATCGAATCAAGACGAATTTCTATAATCCAACCAAGATTTCTTCTAAATCCAAATTCTTTATTCAACTCCTCCTAATAATCAGATTAGTACTTCAGATTCATATATCCTTCATGATCAATCAAAATTTTCTTTTACAATTGTTTTCTTTCTCTATAATCTATATAATCCACCAATCTGTTATTCTTTAAACCATTCCTAATCAAGGCATATCCATCATCATCCCTTTGTATTCACAAGAACTTCTTTTAACATCAACCAATCTTAGAATTTCCTCATCCCCAAAATCAGTCTTATCAATGGTTCCCCAAAGCTACCTAGCTTGGCATCAAAACACACTGGTTAAACCCAACAACAGTAGCTTCCAAGCGACTTGCATGTTTGAACTATCTTCAATAATTCTTCACAGGTTTCATAGATGAGAAGGAGAAAGCACGATAGGTGAGGGGGAAAAGCATAATAGACAAGAGAGAACAAGGGATAAAGATAGAAGCATCCTAACTGGGGAAAGTTAGTTAAACCCAAGGAACCAATAGCTGGAAAGCTATTAAGAAGCAATAAAAGGTGACACTTAAGCAAAAGATTCTATCACGCGGTCTAAGCGATACTAAAACTGAGAAGGGCAACTTTGCTAAAACACTTCTAATCTATAGGGACGGTCAACCTGAATAAACGGCAGATCTTGAACTTCCAGGGCATCCATTGCTTTGATCACGAAGAGCTCAATCCTATATAGATTACTAAGGTAAGGAGGTCAATTTAAGCTTGAAAACAAGATTTTAGAAAGGATAAGATGTAAGAATCTGAGAATGATATGAGAAGAGATTTAGAATAAGATGAGAAGAAAATAGAATAAGATGAGTGAAGAATAACTATTCATGTTATTCGGTTAGTTTGACTTATAAAATAAATTTTGAAGTTTTTGACTAAACGACCATGCTAACTAAGGTTACGTCCTATAGTTGATATGGCTCTGATTCCATCTCTGTCGGGACCCCAGATATGCAACCCCGGGACCCTCTGTACATTCTAAACTAGTCCCATGATCAGTAGCTAGTCCACACAGTTGCAACATAGATGAAATCATATCCATACAACAAAAATAGCTAATGAAGCAAACAAAACAATAATACTTATCAGCAAAAGGACCTTATGGTCAAGGTTTTACAGAGCTTGCCACGCAGGGCTAAAGTCACGACCAGGTCCACGACCAGATCTATGACCAGGGTAAACTTGCAGCGGAATAAAACCAACTCGTGGAAGCCATCCAACATGCCCATAGACAATCGAGTGGAGGACGCGGCCTAGTTTGCATGGTCTTCAAGGTGATCCTCATCATAGAACTCTGCGCTCCCCAGCTCTTCTTCAACATCTAATCAACAAATGGTGCAAAGCCGTGAGTACTTAAAGTACTCAGCAAGTTGTAGGGAACAGTATGCAAGTAGTATTCATGCAAGGCTTGACAAGGATAGCTTTATGTTTCATTTGCAAAAAGCGGTATCAACATTAGATACAATAAATAGATTATAAAAATCAATTTGAAATATTAATACATAAGTAATCAAATTTCTTTGAAACAACTCGTGAACACCCTGTTCACTTCCCAACCAACGACCACGACCAGATCGCTTCCCATGACCAGATCGCTTCCCAACGAACGACCATGACCACATTTTTGAGAAAATCTACCCTAGTGTGAAATCACCGGGCATTGTCCATAACCAGGGATACGGCTATTCGAATAGTTTTACACTTTATAGAAGTTGTACAGCTTGACCCATGAGAGATAATCATCTTATACTGTCCGCCCACACACTTTCGAGGTGTGCGACTAAGAGATTATCACAAGGCCTTTACAAAGCTCCATTTTGACTCGGTCCTACTCGCTAAGGATTCGCCTTCATGGCCCCCTCTTGCACTAGTTAACAACCCCAACAGGACCGACTCAAAACTTTGCTAATTGGTTAGCCAGGTCCACCCCATTCTGGACATATGATTGCACGGTATGGCCAAGATCAATGGCGCACAAAGTTAAGTCCTTAGTGGTTGCTCCGGTGAGACTACCTCATCCTAATGTGCTTCCCGCACCCACCTTCACCACCGACCGCTCGTCCGAGCATAAATCATTTTTGTTTCAACCTAACTAAATGGCACCCTTGCCATGGCACAACAAATTTTTACAACAGTGGCATCGCACCACAATTGACACAACTGTGGCTTCGCACGACAGCTAGACAACCGTGGCATCGCACCATAGTTCCATATATCATTAAGTCAATTTCAACATCGTTGAATCATGTGATCGAGAGACATCGCATAACTAAAGCATGACTGAGCATAATACGCACCCACGTTGGTATTACAATAATGTCCAACTAAAATTACCCAACCTATGATGTCCAAGGGTACATGTCAACATGTTGTTCACAATTATTCGAGGAGTCATACTGGCAAGTAGGTGTTTAACTATTCTGTGGATATCATGGGGATATGCTCACGATCATAAGATGATGATACAATTGGTAATGGCATTGAAGGTTTGTCAAAACACGCATTTTTGACAAAGTCCAGGTTCCTTCAGGCTTCAGGCGGTCAGACCGGCCAAGGTGGCGGTTAGACCTGCATGTGTGGCGGTCAGGCCGACCACCACTGGTGGTCAGACCGGCCAAGCCTCGGGTCTAGTGGCTGGCGGTCAGATCGGCCAATGGGTAGTGGTCTGACCAGCCATATAGGATTTTTTGAGTTTGGAGCTGGGCCAAAAATAGAGGGTGTAGGCAGGAAAGGGGTTTCTCCTACACTTGGTCTCATAATTTTTGGAGCTTCGAGTCAAAAGTTCTATTCATTTGAAAATTCCGAAGGTTTCGGATCGGGGTGGTGGAAATTTGGCTAAGTCCCTGTGTTGGTCGGCCGACCGCCGTGGTGGTCGACCGTTAGGGTGGTCGACCGCCAATGGGTGGCGATCGACCGCTTTTGACTTGTTCGGCCATCATCTTGAAGCGGTGTAAGTTAGGTCAAGTTCATGAGTTTCAGTGCATATGTATTGCGTGATGCATGTTTTGACTAACGTGGGTCAAGTTGTGAAGAACTTGTTCCTGGAATCGATTTCTTGGTGTATTGTTGTGTAGGACGCTTGGAGGTCAACGACGGTCAATGGCGAGGATGATCGGGACTAGGCTTAGAGAGCTGAGGTTCAGAACGATCGAGGATGCCAGGTGAAGTCAGTAGACTCAAGCATGGCTTAAAATGGACAAGGATGACCAAACGGGAAGTTCGGTGCGACGAGTTGCATCAAGCGCCGTGGGGGTCGGTGCAAGTGCCATGGTGGTTTTGGTGGGAGTCGGATGGGAGAGACTTGCCGACATGAAGAGAGCCGTTGATCAACCTACACGTGGCGAAGCATGGGATTGCTTCATGAAGATTGGACTCGGTCTTTGAAAAATGATCAAGAAGGAGTATTTTGGTAACTTCACCAAAATACCGCCTTGGTGGATTTTGGCTAAACCACGGCGCAAGACGGCACAAGGAGAAGTGGTTTAGGTCAAGAGAAAATGAAGACGACGCTTTGAAATGCGTGCGTAAGTGAAACCCGTTTGTGTGTGGGCTTAACGGGTGCCCATTAGGGATATCCTTCTAGAAGCTAACCTCCACTATAAATAGGGGAGGGTGCTGATTGTGCACCCCCAACCCTCATATCTAAAACCCTAGTTTGTGTTTTAGGGTTAGGAGAGAGTAGTGGAGAGGTTAGAATTCTAGGGAGTTGGATTGATTGTGTGCTCAAGTGTTGAGCCTCTGTCCTCCTGGATGGAATGGCTGTAAACCAACATCAATCTCAAATTGATCCAAGCAAGATTCCTCAATATGAGTCTCTTCTTGTTCTTGCTCTCTATTTTGTGATTTTAGGGCCTTCTTTGATCCGTTGGTTTTTCTCTGTATTCTGGCCTGGATCTTGCTTGCTGTGACATATGGGAATGCATCTAAGATCATCTTGATCATCTATTACCCACGAGCAAGTTTTTAGATCACGTTTTGGTTTTGACTCGGTTTTGAAGCAACCTTCACTCAAACGGAAAAAGGTCAAAACTTTGGTAAGGATCTTCACGATCATTGATTGGAATAGGTTCCTAACATCCTAAAGAAGGTATGTTTCAAGTTACGTGAAGTTTGGAGTTGTTGATCAAAATTTAGACCAATTTGTGATTTTGAGTTTGGGCTAATTTTACTGTTCATTGGCCTTTAAAGATAGGTCAGACCGTCCATGGTAAGAGGTTAGACCGCCCCTTGTGAGACGTCTGACCGCCCAACTCATTTGGATTTGAGTTCTTGGTGATTTTGGTCTATTTGCTTCGGGGTTTTGATTGGATTCAATACAAGTCTTCCACTATGCTTGTATATTGATCTTCATAGCTTTTGTAGCTATCAAGTGAAGATAGTGCTGAATTCGATTAAGGAGAAAAGAGATCGTGCTCCTATTCACCCCCTATAGTCGCTTTTTCGTCCAACATATCCCCAAAACCATTTTTATACACCTAGTCATACATGTTGATACAAAACAACATAATTTTATAAACCTGGTTCGACATGATCAAAGGTTCACGACTTGCCTCTCGTCGAAGGCTTGAGTTACTTTAGCATCGTTCGTGAATTCTTCCGAGAAGTCGAATCTTTGTCAAGTGTTGAGATGCTTCGTTGATTCGTCCAAGAATTCTTCAAAACGCCTAAATCTATACATGCGAAAAGAGCCAAATGAATAAAACAACTCCAAATAAAATAAAAAAAATTACCAAACTAGAACCAAAAGAAAGGTATTGAATTTAGATGAAGTTATAAATTTGAATCACTCAAATCGGAGCTCGAATGAAGGAGAACGAGCCCTCAGAAGGAGGTTCAACTGGTAGGAAGAAGGTTCGACTGTCGAAGGAGGATCGACTGATCAGAAGACGGTTTGACTGGTCGAAGGAGTTCGACTACTCAACGTGGTCGACAGAAGGATTCGACTACTCGACGTGGTCGAAAGAAGGATTCGACTGCTCGGCGAAGTCGAAAAGAGGACTCGACTGCTTGGCGAGGTCGAAAGGAGGATTCGATTGCTTGACGTGGTCAATAGAAGGATTCGACTACTCGGCGAGGTCGAAAGGAGGATTCGACTGCTCGACGCGATCGAAAGAAGGATTCGAATGTTCGACGCGGTTGAAAGAACAAGAGGAAGAACACAGAACGGGGAACTCACCAAGACCGGGAGAGAGGCCGGAGGAGGTCGATGGATGGCGAACGGTGGTGGGGAAGCTCGTGGTAGAAGGCGAAGAAGGACGGTGATGAAGGGGTCGGCCAGGACTGAAGGACAAGGTGAAAAGCGATGGCTCCTATGAAACAAAATTGACAATGAGTGAGGGGATTGCTTCAAGGAGCTCGAGGTCATGAATTAACACGGGTAGAAAAGGAGGGGGCTGCACTAGATGCCACGCGACTGCTGACGCAGGCAGGCAGGGAGGTGGCACCGATGTGGCACAGAGGTGGCAGCGAGGAGGTGCGCACCGAGTAGGCCACGATCTTGCAAAGCCAACGGCGAAGACCATGTCCGTGGAGAAGCATTGATGGCGGCACTAGAGACGGTGACGCGAGCTCCAGCCGACGGCGGTGAAACTCAAAGTGCGGCAAAATGAGGGCGAGAGATAGGGAGAAAGGGAGAGTTGAGGGGAATGCAAGAGGAGGCAAAGGGCTCCCTGGTTCTCTATTTATAGAGGAAGGAGGGGGACCGAGCGACAAGACGGAGCAATAGGATTCACAGCGGCACGGCTGGGCGCATGGCCCATAGGTGAGGAAGGGGATGGGGGTAGGTAGGGAGGAGACAAGAGGGGAACAGCGTCTGGAGGTGACGCAGATTTAATGCGTACGTCACTACGGAGACGACGGCATTTAATGCACGAGGACTTTTGCGACGGCCGCGACGCGATGGGGGAAAGATGAGAGTAGGTGGGGAGGAGACAAGCGGGGCTAGTCGACAACGAGAGGGTGGTCGACATCGAGAGGGTGGTCGCAACTGAGAGGATGGTCGCAACCAAAAGGGTGGTCGAAACCAAGAGACGGTCGCAACCAAGAGGCTGGTGTAAACCAAGAGACTGGTCAAGACCGAAACGCTGGTCGAAACCAAAAGGCTGGTCGAGACCGAAAGGCTGGTCGAGACCAGAAGGCTGGTTGAGACCGATTGGCTGATCGAGACAAAAAGGGTGATCGAGACCAAAAGGCTGGTTGAGACCGAAAGGCTGGTCGAGGCTGAAAGGCTGGTCGACAACGAGAGGATGGTGGAGACAAAGAGAATGGTCGAGACCAAGAGGATGGTTAAAACCGAGAGGATGGTCAAGACCAAGAGGGTGGTCGAAACCAAGAGGCGGTCGAAACTAAGAGGCTGGTCTAAACCAAGAGGCTGGTCGAGACCGAAAGGCTGGTCGACAACGAGAAGTGGTCAACAACGAGAGGATAGGGGAGACCAAGAGGATGGTCGAGACCGAGAGGATGGTCGAAACCAAGAGGATGGTCAAAACCAAATGGATGGTCGAAACCAAATGGATGGTCAACAACGAGAAGATGGTGTGGTCGGCGCACTAGTATAGGAATAGGCCGACGGGAATTCAGAACAAACAGAGAAGTGGGATTTTTAAAGGTTTTCCAATTACGGGAACTAAGAAAAAGGAAAAGAAGAAGGATTTCGCAAAATATTCAATTTGCAAAAATTGAATTCAGGATTTGGCAAGGAATTTGGATTGAGTTGGGCAAAATTCAAATTGCAATATTCGAATTTTGAAATTTGACAAGAGCTTCAAATTTGAGAAAAGGAAAGGAAAGAGGGTTTTTGGCCCAAGGATAGAATGAAATGAAATTCTAGGATTTACATTTCAGGAAAAATTTAAGTTGCAAGATTTGAATTTGCAAGTTGGCTGAGGCTTGAATTTGAGATGAATTCAAAAAGGAAAGATGAATTTTAAATGGCCATAAGGAATTGGATTTTGGATCAAAGATCCTAATTGAGAATTGAACTTGAAATTGAGTCTCGGACTCAATTTTAAATAATAGCAGAAATTCCAAAAAGAAACCAACACTTTTAAAATGATCAATTTAAAATTTTCAACCGAGAAAAGAAACTTTGGGAAAAACAGAAAGGAACTAAATCAAATTGAACTCCAAGAAAATCCAGGAAACGCAAAGAAAGTAAATTTTGAATTGATTGAAGTTTGACTAATTCATATTAAATTGTTTGGAATTTATGAAAATTCAAATTAAGCTTAATCAACTTAGGATAAATCAAATCGTTATTTTTATTTTGAAAATTTTCAAAAAGGCCTAAAAAAATTGAGATGTTACAGCTTTCTCTACATCCGTTAGAGATTTCCACCTCTGTGTGGTGATGGGGACCCGTTCCCTTCCAAGTATACCGCAGTGGTCCTGAATGTCGCCGCTCTTGGGAAGCGAGTGACCTCAATGCATCGACTACCGTGATGGTCATTTGGCCTTAGGCATTTTCGATATTCCTCTGCCATCTCGCTTAGGTACCACTTTATTCGGAGATCCAGACGCATTTAGCTACGTTGATGACGACAGCGAAGATGATGCAGACACCATCTCGCTTACTTGCTATCTATGGAAACTTTTCAACAAACGACAAGAAATTTTTCTTGATTGAAATTTTTTTGTCTAAAACTAGGAATGTAATGCAACTCAACATAGTTAGCAAAAGGTAAGTGACTCAATGGCATCACTGTAAGATTAACTCAATGGTATCACTGTAAGATTAACAAATCAACAAATCAGTACTTCAGTAATCAATGATATTATTGCAAGATCAACAAATCAGTAATGCATCAATGAGGATAAAATGCTCAAAAGATAGAACTTCACAACAAAATAAATCAGTATAATGCTCATATTTAGGTTCTTGTTTATTGCTCTCAGATGTCGGGCTGCTCAAGATGTATTCTTGGTCTCCTCGCCACTTGGGTCAAAATATCAATTGAGAGTTCACTGTCAATATTTCAATTGAACCAACTACATAATATTTCGATTAACAGGAATATAAACAATGACTGAACAATAATCACAATGAACCACAGTGAGTTGAAGCTACCAACAGACAACATCAACATAATGAAACAGAGTGATCTGATGAGCATAAATAACATGACACAACATTAGAGAATCCAAAGCGGTGAGCTCGTACCTCCCACAACATTATTAAGCAATATCTACCGGTGCTAGAGTCAATCAAATCAGCACAATTTGAAACTTCTACTAGCATAATCCAAAGTGGAGACCTCGCACCTTGACGGGAGGCGTGGACGAAGAGGGAGTCAAGGTCAGGGGAGCAAGGCATCGTGGCATCGTCGAGGTTAGGGGCGGCGGTGTCAAGGTCGAGGGTTGCAGAGGGAGGACGTCGGTGCTGGGAGGAGGAGGCACAGGGATGAAGGCGGTGTAGGGGAGGAGTACGGCGTGGAGAGAGGAGGCTCGGGAGGAACACAGGAAGTAAGGATGCTAGCGCGGGGATGACGACAGCATAGGGGAGGAGGACGGTGAGGGGACGACGGCGCGGAGAGAGGAGGATCAGGAGAAACACAGGAAGTAAGGGCGCTAGGGAGGCGGACGGGCAAGTGAGCTTTGAGGAGTAAGGACGCAAACCCTTGCGAGGCCCTACTTATAAAGGGATATCATAGACGATTCTCGTAAAGAACCATCTGTGGCATAAGCCAGGGCCCAACTTATAAAGAGATATCACAGACGGTTCTCATAAAGAATCGTCTGTGATAAGCGCATATCACATATGGCTATATTTGAGAACCGTGTGTGATAAGTATCACAGACGGTTCTATTATGGAACCGTCTGTGATTCTCATCGCGGGAGGGGGGATTTTTGGATGCGTGCGCGGGAGGCGAAATGTTTTGGCACCTTACAAACCGTCTGTGCTACATATATTGTCAGGACCCTCTTGGTATGCCCCCGGAGAGATCTAACCAGGTCCTCCCAGGAGGTCTGACCGGACCACCCGAATGTCTGGGAGGTCCTCCAAGAGTAACCAGAGAGGAGGTCCTCTAGGACCACCCAAGAGATCTCAGAGACCTCCCGGAGGTCCCAGCCTCTGTGCTCTGAGCTAGGCCTAGGATCACTAGCTAGCTCGCACAGATAAACGCAGGTGTAACCACAACCACACGGCAAGCAACAAGATGAAGCAGACAAATTAACTTATATTAAACAAGGACCTTATGGTCAAGGTTGTTTATAGAAGTCGCCACCAAGGGCTTACAAAAACTGATAACAAAGCTTTATAGCGGAACCACCAAAACGAGCGAGGCCATCCGGCAAGCTCACAGGCTGTCGAGTGGAGGACGTCCCTAAATGGCTGGATCATCAAAGAACTCCTCCTCGAAGAGGTCTGAACACCCTTGATCTTCTTCTATCACTGCTCAAACAGAGGGCTTAAAGCCATGAGTACGTTTGAATGTACTCAGCAAGTCGTAGGGAAACAATTATGCACATAATATTCATGTAATGGCTTGGCCAAGGAGGGCTGTAAGGTTAGTTTGCAGAAAGCAAGATTTGACAGTAAATAGCATAAGTAGATTGAAAAGCTCAAGTTAAAGGCATAATACATAGATACATTTTATTTCAAAAGAGGTGGTGAGCACCCACTCACTCCCAAGACCACTCTGGTGCACCCACTCCAGAGCTTCACAACCCGCCCCTGGACCACAACTCGAGCCAACCATGACCCCTCTAGAGCCAGCCAAGGTCTCTTCGAGGCAAAGCCACGACCTCTCGCGGAAGTGCCCAGGGACACAATTCCATACAAGTCTACCCCTTGCGCAATTTCACCAGGCAATGTCCATGACCAATGACTTGGCTATTCGAACGGGTCGGGTTCCCGTCGGAACCCTTTGCTCACTTTCGAAGGTGAGTAGTCTAGAGAGCGTGACAAGGCCTTTACAAAGCTCTGAACTGGCTCGGAGCTGCCCGCTAAGGTTTCGCAAATCCCCCCTGCCGGGTTATTGGGTGCCCCATCTTGCGCCAAACAAATCAAGACGCTCCACCACAAAGAACCAAGCCAGCCCATTGCTAATTATTTGGCCCAGACCATCCCCATAAAATGGTCTTGTGGTTGCACGGTATTACCCGGATCAACCGAACACAAAGTTAAGTCCTTAATCCACTCAGGCAAGACAACTTCATCCCAGTGTGCACATGGCACCCCCTTTACTGCACACTCACTTGCCCGAGTGTGAAAACACTTTGGGTTCAACTCGGCCAAAGACCACCCTGGTCTTGGCACACCAAATTTTAACAGGAGTGGCATCGCACCACAATTAATACAGCTGCCGCATCAGCACCTCAGCTGCTCAATAGTGGCACCAACCACAGTTCTATAGTTCAATTGTCAAGATTATTAATGATGAAGCATGATTCTCAAGACCTAGAGTTCTAAAGCAAGGCTAAGCATAAACATACAGCCCCATGTTGGCAATATCAAACGATACCAACTAAAATACCCAATCTAAGTTGTCCAAGGGGTTCATGTCAACATGATGAGTACAATTATCAAGGAGGCATAATGTCAAGTGGAATATAGCACTGCCCAAAACATTTCTAAAAAAAAAATAGCCATGCATGATAATATAAAACAACATATTTTTGAAATGCTAGGTTCAACATGATGAAAGGTCTGCGACTTGCCTTCGATGAAAAGTGGCGGGGCTTCAAGAAGGGTCACGGGTCCGAGTACTCCTCCACCAAATTGGGACCTATACGTCGCAAAGAATCAAATAAGCAAAACAACTCTTGGAAAAGAACTTAAAAAGACTCAAAAGAACTTAAGCATATCTCAACCAAAAACTAAAAAAGCAAGAGGTCTCAACGAGAGAGGAGGTCCAACCCGAAAGAGGGTGGTCTTTGCAAAAGACCGTAAAGCGCCATGGCGGTGAAGGTGGTCTTTGCAAAAATACCACAAGGGTGGTCTTCGCAGGAAGACCAGAAAAGACCAAGAGGTGGTCTTTGCAAAAAGGCCAAGAAGGTTGTCTTTGCAAAAAGACCAAGAAGGTCGTCTTTACAAAAAGAGGCCTTCGGAAAATCCAAAGGGAGAGAAGGTCCTGAGGAAGACACGATTACTTCACGAGGTCACAAAAGAAACATGACTACGTAATGTAGTTGTAGCAAGGGTACGATCACGCGAAGCGGTCGTATGATTAAGAAAGGATAAATACCAAGAAACTTACCAAGGCCGAGAACGAGTTAAAGATAAGAAGAAGGAACTGTTCCAGAGGCTGGATGTCGACCAGCTAGTGGTGACGGGAACGACGTCGCAGAGGCTCCGATAGGCCCTTTGCAACGAGGAGGCGATGGCGCAGCTCCAAAGGGCTCCCTACTGAAGCTCCAAACTCAGAGAAAAATTAGGCAAAGAGGCTAGGATTGCTGAAAAGAGGCTTACTTAGGCTATTTTTATAGCCGGAGATGAAAAAGAAAGAGAGAGAGCTGCAGGGTGGCTTAGAGACATACGGGTCAAAGGTAGGTGGGAGTCAGGGCAAGTGTCACGACCGATTTGGTGAAGGACGGTCAAAACATGCTTTGCTGGGAAGGAAGGGAACAAGGAGGAAGGTTAAGGTGCCACTAGTGACCACATTTAATGCACCTGATTTTGTATGAGGAATTGAGAAAGTGAGTAAGACCGACAAGTGGGGCCACCAAACTCGGAGTAAACAGATCGGTCAAAGGGATGGTGTGACCAAAGAGAAAGATCGGGACCAACAAGGGTGGTCTCAACCGCTAAGGTGGTCTTTGGGAAAAGACCACAAGGAGGAGGTCACGGCAAAACGACAAAGGAAGAAGTCGCGACCTCAGAGGGAGGTCGCGACCAAGGGGGGTTTGCAAAAGACCAAAAGCTTAAGAGGTCCAAACGAAGGGAGGTCTGGACAGCCAAGATTAATCAAAGGGAGGTCCTGACGGTCAAGATCTGCCAACGGGAGATCCTAACAGTTAAGATCTCCGAAGGGGAGGTCCTAACGGTCAGATCCACAAGGGGAGGTCCTGACAGTCGAGATCCAAACAAGAGGAGGTCTCAACGGTCAAGATCTAAACAAAGGGGATATTTTAAAATGAGGAGATCCAAGGAAAAAGGTCCAAAGGAGAAACTCAAGGGAGGTCTAAAAGAAAAGAAAGAGGAGAGGAGGTCAAATAAGAGAGTGGTCTAGAGAAAGGAAAACCACTCAAACTTGACCCTCATAAATCAAAAAGGTTTGAAACACAAACCCGAGCTGGTCTAAGCCCCCCCAAAAAAGGGAGGTCTTAGACCTACAAAAAGGTCTTGGATAAGGGGAGGCCCAACACAAGGGAGGTCGAGACCCTCAGAAGAAGTCCAAACAGAGGGCACAAGGGGAGGTCCAAGGAGAAACCAAGAGAGGTCTAGGCCTACTAGGGGAGGTCTGGGTTGGAGGATAGACCAAGCACATGGGAGGTCTAAGAAGGAAAATCCAGTGAACACCAATACTCGAGGTAATCCAGAGGAGGTTAATTATAGTTGGATTAATTCAAGTTAAATCTCCAAATTTCCAAAATTCCAAGTTAAGCTTGAGCGAATCAATAAAGCCGAATGGTTCCTTTTGGGGTTTGAAAACTGGCAGAAACCTTAGGACAAACGGGACGTTACATATATCACAGACGGTTTGTTCCACTAAACTGCCTGTGATAGTTCCTTCTTTCTATAGCTAAAAAAAATATTCTGTTTTTTGGTTAGCCTCAGGAAATGCTAGCTAGCGATACCCTCTAAAAACAAGAAAGCAGATACAATCACAGATGGAATAATTTATTAATTAGTGAATCAATTACAATGGAATAACTTAATTACATGCTGAGCTTCTTAATTACAATGGAACAATTTTCCAAATAGGTGTTCACCGTGTGGGATCATTCCACTTTGTTATTTCATTTGAAAAAATAGCCCTTCACGATGATCGACGCGCATATAGCTAGCTTCCTCACTAGGTTCTTTCTCAAGCCTAATGTCGTCTCCGAAAGGATGCAACTCGTCAAATTGATTGTACTCTTCCTCATCCACGACATTCTCAACTCCGACAATCCTTCTTTTACCATGAAGAACTACGTGGTGGTTCCTATTTGTCGGGTCCTTTACATAAAAAACTTGAACAACTTGCTTAGCGAGCGCGAATGGTTTGTGCTTGTATCTGACACATTCGAGGTCCACAGTAGTGACGCTGTACTTGTTGACCTTCACACCCTATGGAAGTTTGACCCAATAGCACTGAAATAGGGGGATCTTGAAAAGTACATAGTTGAGCTCCCAAATCTCCTCTATGAACCCATAGTAGGAGCTCAACCCAATGTATTGATCTACTCATGAAACGATTTATGCAGCACCATTTGCTCGAACTCAGGCTCTTCCTATTTGAGCTGTTGTATAAAATGTGTACCCATTTATGTCGTATCCCTGCCATGTCACAATTGTAAATTTTTGCCCTTTTGCCAACCATGGTAGCATATCATCACTTGATGACCTCCCAGTGAATCGCACCTTTAACCATTCATTGAACCAACGGTTGTGCTCTCTCGTGATCCAAACCTCCAACAAAGCTTGGATTCGCATGCATTCATGTCTTTGTTCTCATCGATGTACACTTCGATCATGTGTTGCAAGACCGTAAAATGGGCTTGAGCGTACGTATCTAGATCAGGAGTGATTGCTTTCCTTTCGATGGTCTCAATACCCTCCAGCCTCCCCTCATGACGAGATAGAGGCACACCTATCGGTTCCACCTGAGCCATGTAGTCGACGCAGAACTCAATGACCTCTTTAGTTGCATAACCTTCGATGATGCTGCCCTCCGGCCGAGATCGATTCCATACATAGGACTTGAGAATTCCCATGTGCCTCTCAAACAGGTACATATGATGTAGGTGTTGGGTCACAGGGTAGGCTACGATAGCTACAAACAAAAATTTCTACCACGTAAACCAAGAAGCCAAGCAAGTAGATGATCATAGATCGTTACCACCAGACGTGCAGAGCAGCGGAAGAAGGGTTGGAGCAGCCTGGTCCAACGTATAGCGCATCGATGTAGTGGTCGTAGTCGATCATCCAACGACCAGCAAGTCGATGCAGTGGTTGTAGTCGATCGTCCAGCGTCCTCGCGAGTCGATCGTCTCCTCCAGCAACCTCTGTAGTTCCTTGTGATGATCGTGGATCCTCCTTAAGCGCAACAATCGCAGTGGCGCCTCTACGGTATCCACACGTCTAGAGCAGGAACAACCATACATCGGTGTGCTAGCACCAAGTCGCATGACAGAGCTCTCAGGAAGATGGCGGCTAGGGTTTTGGTGGTGTTTCTCACGTCCCGTCCCTCCCCACAGCCTCATGCATCTCCTTATATAGTGCTCGTGACGGATCCTATTTGAACACGTTTGACGAATCGTATTCGTACTGGTTTGTTCCAACCCGTTAAGTGTGTGACCTCAGAGGTTCATGCGTAGTTCGGTTGTGACTCTAAACCCTTTCGATCACGAGTCGTAAGGGCTCCTAGCGTAACATATCAATTTGCCGAATACACACAAATTATATCGGACGAACCTTAATGCAATATGATCTACGACCGAGGTCCTCATCACTTACGACCGTGTCCTATCTTTATACGACCGATTCAGATTTGGTCACAACCAGTTCAGTAACTCTTACGACTGTGTTATTTACGACCACTCAGGATTACGTTCGACGATCTACATTTAATTCGCCAGATATCCATACGACCAAATTCAGAATCGTCGAACCGAGCGACCTACTCGTGTATACTCCCTTTGCCTTACGATGTCCGGGTTGAACTCTGTGAGATGTTGTGTCATCCATGGACTGCTCAATACTTTCGATCGAAAGTGCTCTGATAACTTCATGTGGTCGAACACTTCGACTACTAGTGGCATGGCTATGCACTTTCTTTATCCGATCTGAGGGGCCTAGAGACATCTCTCCTGTTATGTTAGGAGGGCAAATCCCATATCCGACTACCACATTCTCTCCATGTTTCACAAGATACCGAAAGCTACCTTTATAACTACCCGCTTATGATGTAGCATTTGGCAACCCCTAACAAGCTATTACACATGTAGCAAACCATGCTGATCTCAGGTCTAAGGATTATACATCATCATTGCTTGAGACCAACTAACGACACATAGAATCATAATAATCTCAATAGTGTCTCAATGTGGGTCTTAACCAACACCATGTTCTCTAACATGTGTCCATATTATTGGTTTGATATCTCCATATCCATGACTCATGAAACATAGTCATCAACTAATACATATGCTAGTCTATTCATATGTGTCCTCATATGTTTCTGACCAGGGAACGTATAAGAATAATTATCATAAAAATATAGAGTTTCACAATCAAGTCACATACTTGATAATCAATATTAATAAGATATTCTTGAAACAAGATAACATATTATCCAATATAATGAACATAATGAAATATAATCATCTCTATGATTGCCTCTAGGGCATATTTCCAATAGTAGGAACTTAGGGCCGCATATCTTTATCACTTTCACAAGGTGAACAATGAGATGGACCATGATATCGAAAAATGACAGAGGAAAATACATCTCAAGATGACATAGAGTCGTCACCACCTCGGCCTACAGAGCATCTAGTCCTTCAGGATCGATGACCTTCTGAGCAATTGAGTTAAAGAAATAACACAGCCTCATGATTGCCACTCAAACCTTGTTTGGCAAAATACTTATAATTACAACTGGAAGCATTTGTGTCATCAGCACATGACAATCATGAGACTTCATACCAATTAATTTCAAATCTTCCGTAGAAACAAGTTTCTACATGCTGGCGGAGTAACCGGACGGAAATTTCACACCATGTAAGCTCTAGCACAATTCCTTTCTCTCGGCCTTGGACAGAGTGTAGCAAGCTGGGAGAAGGTACGTTCGTCCTTTATTATTCTCTTTTGGTACTAACTCGGTCCTTATGTTCATATCAACCAAGTCATGTCGTGCGTTGACACCATCCTTTGTTTTATCACGAATGTTCAATAAGAGACCAATCAAGCTATCACATACATTCTTCTCCACGTGCATGATGTTGATGCAGTGGCGAACTTCTAAGTGCCCCCAATAAGGAAGTCTCAAAAAATTGACCGCTTCTTCTAGATGTTTTTCTCACAAGTCCTCAATTTACGTCCCTTTCGAAGCACAACATCAATATCCTTAACCATGGCATACACCTCTTTCCCTCTAAAAGCCCTTGGAGCTGAACCGTCCTCTTTATTTCCGTCGAATTGTTTCTTCATCTTGCGGTATGGTTGATACCTGGTAAGGAACCAACAGTGATGCATGTACAAAGTTTTACGCGAGTTGTTCAACCACACACTCTCGGTATCATGTAAGCAGTGCGGACATGCTTTTGCTCCTTTCGTGCTGAACCCCGATAGGTTACCAAGTGCAGAAAAATCATTGATGATGCAGAACAACATGGTGTGTAAAGTGAAGCTCTCTCATTTGTACACATCCCATACCTATACCCTTTCGTTCTATAGTGTCACAAGACCTTCCATCAATGGTGCTAGGTACACATCAATATCGTTTCCAAGTTGCTTCGGCCCTTGGATAAGTAGTGACATCAAAATGTACTTCCGTTTCATACACAACCAAGGAGGAAGGTTGTACATACATATATTCATGGGCCAGGTTCTATGTCAGCTGCTCATGTTACTGAAAGGATTCATTCCATCTGTACTCAACCCAAACCTTATATTCCACGATTTCGCACCATAGTCTTCGAAGCTCCTATCAAAGTTTCTCCATTGTACAGAATCAGCAGGGTGTCTTATCTTTTCATCTTTCTTACGCTCCTCTGAGTGTCAACGCAGCAATCTTGCCTCCTTTCGGTTCGCAAATAAAAGCTTCAAACGGGGAATTATAGGCAAATACTGCAACAGAGCCGCAATTAAATCTAAATGGAAAGGAAGGAGGAAGAAACAGACTTGAGAAATAGAGCCGCTCGGGATGTATCGCTCACTCTGCAGACAGATCTATCGGGACGGCCAGGTATTTAATGGCGATATCACGCATTTGTTATTTTACTTAACCGCTTGTGATACTTGTAATAGCTGTTTGTGAATAATCAAAGATGGTTTTAAATACAAACCGTCTGTGATAATAGGATACATCACAGATGGCTCTTTTTAATAGCCGTCTATGATACTTATCATAGACGGTTCTTAACAAGAACCGTCTATGATATACGCCATTAAAAATTTGGTCGTCCCGACAGATCTAGATCTGTCTCTGATGTGCACGGCTGCTTTCAAGAAGATGGCGAGTACGCCTAAGAAAGCTACCAAGCCCACCACGAAGCATGATTTTTTTTTTTGGGGGCCGCCCACGCAGCATGAGGTGATGAGACCTTCGGCCGCACTGCAAGTTCAAGAAGCATATGGCCGCCAGAGAGCACCTGTAATCATACACTCCAGTGTCTCAAAGTTCGATGAAGTAGGTCGTGGTCATTGCCTCATCCTCCTCATGCCGCATGGACGAACCCTCAAAAAAAATCAAGCTTTATGGTGGGCTTGGTTGCTTTTTTAGCGCACTCGCCGCCTTCTTCAAAGCACCGCCAAGATATTAGAAAGCAGATCTAGAGACGGTTCTTGTTAATAACCGTCTCGTGATACGCATCACGCAGGCGATTTAATCAACGAACCGCCTGCGTGATAAATACACATCATGCACGGTTCTTGTTAATAACTATATGAGATAATTATATATCATGCACTATTGTATTTTATAACCATTCGTGATACATATCACGATGGTTGATTCCACTAAACCACCGTGATAGTTGCATCTATAACTACAAAATGTTCATTAAACATGTTTTCTCATGCCAAAGATAAGTAGGGACAATCTCGAAGCTTTCTCATCTTCTTCTAGTCTCACCTCACCTCATCTCCTCCTCTTGAGTGAGGACCATGTCTAAGGCGCTGAGCTCACCGAATCGAGAGGGCCCTAGTGCTAGCCACTGCTAGGCGAGTGGATTGCCCTAACTAACGTGTGAAAGCAAATGTGTTCTACGCTAACACTGAGGGAAATACTGGTTGGGTGTTTTACAAATGTCCTTATTTCTCAGTAAGTAAACTTGAGTTTGATTTCTTGCGGTTTGGATGTTTCTCCAGTAGGTATGAAATATGTGTGTTGTTTTGGCGTTTGTATGGTTCTCAGAGGGTGGAGGATGTCAAGATTTCCAAAGAGGCGCACACCATGGATAGAGCAAGGGAGCGCAGTAATACAGGGCAAAGGATAGATTCTGGGTTGGAGTAGAGAATGGAAGTTGTGCTGGAGCAGAGGCTAAACATGCTGGCGTTGAAGATAGATCGCATTTTGGACCATATCAAGTAGCTGGAGAAGATTGTGTGTGTGTGTGTATCATTGTTGCAATTTATGGCATATTTGTGAAGTAGCTAGGTTCCTGTAGTTGTATGCAAAATAGACTTTGTTTATTTCAAGTTTATTTTAGTTTAAATTGTTTAGTTCAGTTCAGTTAAAACTATGCTAAAACTGCTAATATAATTAGTGAAGAATATTGACAAAATTGGCGAGGAATTATATCTGAATATTTGCTAAAACCGCTAATATTACGACAATATGCTTTAACTATGATTATTACAGCTAAAATTATATCTGAATATTTGCTAAAACAGCTAATTTTATGGCAAGTAGTTCAACACTTCTACAAAGAACTTGGCATACTCATGCCTAATCATGCAGTTATCGCCGCAGAAGACACGACTTGCCCCACCCTTCCATCATGCCGTAGTCGGCTTTCGTGCATCGGTGGCCATCCTCCGACGACGCCCACACCCAGCCCAGCGGCTAGCCATCTTCTTCCACGCCGCCTCCTGGACCATATCCGCAGCGAGCCTTCGGCATCGCCTGTACTCCCGATTGGTCCTCTTGGTCATTTCGCACCCACCGCCGGTTGGCTCACCCTCGACCTATCTGATTTGTGCTTCCCAATGTCGCCCATCTCGCCGGCCATGTAGAGGAGGAGGCCGAGCACGTAGGCTGCGGCCTTGTGGCTGACGATGATCACTTGTTCAAGGAACACGAGGCCGCGTTGTATGTCTTAAGGCGCAAAGACAAGCTCGAGGCTGACGATGAAGCAGGCCTCCGGGTTGCCAGCGCTAGCCAGGTGGTTGACAATGGCAAGGTAGCACTCGTTGTCCTGCCACTCATCGCCTCCTCCCGCTCTAGCGCCACACGCCTCCCCTCGGCAGGCTTCTTGACATTTGTACATGGCCTTGTAACTCCAATATATGTACACAATTCAAGACGCCGAATTACTCCATAATAGAAAATTAAAAGGCCAAATTAAGCGTGTTGTTGCTAGTTAGATTACCGACATGTTTCTTTGGTCAAATTAAAAGGCTAACATGTATGCATGCTTGGATTGGTTGCCACCACAAAGCAAAGAGTACGATTTTTGTAGGTACATATATACGTATGTGGCTCAGAGGGTTATAGAGGTCACCATGGGCTGAGGAGAGCTCATGCCACAAGGTCGACGATGTTCACGACGACATCGTGAGGAAGAGCGACGACGATCACCGACCTCCTCACCGTCATGCTCCGTGTGCTCACCATGGCGCGTGACACCTGTGAGTTTTCAATACCATAGTGAGTTTTTTAACTCATCCGTTGTTGATGGAGGGTGCGAAGAGATGATCATTCTTTTAAAACGTATCACAAACCGAGATGTAAAGATGCATCAGAACGCCGCCATGGCGAGACTTAAGAGACGACGACAGAGCCGGGCGCTTGAACATATCGAGACGGTTCTAACCACAAACCGCTCAGTGATAATATATATCACAGACGGTTTTTCCACTAAACCGCCTCGTGAAAGTTCCTTCGCTTTTCTACTAGCAACAGCTTGTAAATATATATGACTTATTTTTCACCATAGACATAAAAGACAAGAAGATAAACACGTTATTCAAGAAACATGTTCAACATAGACAGCTACTTAACTTTAAGCTGGATTTTTATATCATTTTTATATTTACATATGGCCAAATTAACGGCGGCGTGGGCTAATCGCTTACAAAAGATTTTTAAAATTAGAAATAATAAAAGATCAAGTTTTTCTAGCTGCCCAAGTAGCTCGCTATCTCTATTATCAAAACTTAGTAGGCGACATCGTCGGCATCGGAGGGTTCAGGATCGCTGGTAGCCTAAAACAGTTCCAACCATTGGCGCGATCATTTGATAGTCGCCAAGAGACGCCCGCCTCAAGAACCAAGTTGAATTGAGTTCATAGACTCTCTTGTCTTGCTTGAAGGATCTCGCTTGCTTGAGGATCTCGGCTTGGTCGAATCGGTCATCCATCACCGATGTCGCATTCCAAGCTTACGCAATTCTCTCGAGACGTTGAACGTCGCTAGGAGGACTACATCGATGGCGAGGTTAGCTCACGGAAGATGCAGATCAACCGAAAGACACGCGGAGGAGGTGGTCAAGACGGGCGAACGTCGCCATCACGCGTGCAAGATAACCTCCTCTCGGGGAGTGAGGACACTATTATCACAAAGGTCCTTCGCAGCCTTCGCTAGCATACGGCCGGCGAGGTAAGCCAGATAGGATGGCCAGTAGGCCATCAATGCAAAGTCGGGGAGAGGAGTGGGGAGCCATTTCGCTTTGTGCTTGAGAGTAAAGCGATGTGTGAGGAGTATGGTGGTGGATGATCATTCTTATAAAACAATGAGTAACATCGCTACGAGGCAAAGAGATGCATCGTGGGAGTCGAATCGGCATTGAATATATCACAGACATTTCCAACCACAAACCGTCTGTGATATATAATTATCACCGATGGTTTGTGGTTGGAAATGTCTGTGAATTATCACAGACGGTTCTAATTAAACACCGTCTGTGATGTATACAATTATCACAGACGGGTCTTGTTAAGAACCATCTATGAATTATCACAAACGGTTCTAATAAAAAACCATCTACGATAATTATGTATCATAGACGGTTTTAGCCATCATTACATATCACAGACGGTTCTTATTAAAAATAGTCTGTGATAATTACATTACACAGGAACTGTCTGTGATGAGACATCCAGTATATCCTCTTTTGTGGTAGTGTTCCCTCGACTTGGGATCGGCTCAGGGGTGTGATTGCGAGAGACAAAATTCAGGCAGTTTTTTCCCCCGCAAAATAGCTTTAAGTGGGAGGTCAGGTGGGTTTTGGCCTGCTACAATTTTAGCCGCCAATTTCATGTTGGACGGGCAGAACTCGCTATATCCACTAATACATCCATGTGCATGAGATATGTTGCCGGGAGCTATCATACGGTGAGTGGCACCTTATAATCAAAGTTAGTACGTTGGTGTCTTTTCTATTTCTCCGGTTAATCCATGTTGGCCATTATTGTATTGGGAATAAGAGAGAGATTGGTTAGTTTGAATGTGTACTCATAAATGCTGGAAATGCTGAAGAGAGGTGGAAGATAAATGAAGGCAAAAGATGGACGACTTATATTTTGAAACAAAATTGAAAGAGCCATATTCCTTATAATTTAAAACGCAGGAATATCTCCTAGTACAAATAGCTAGCTTGGTAACCATTCTTTCTTCTCTTGCAGATTCAGCTTGGACCTTCAGAGTTTCTGATGGAAGTTTCTGGAACAATCAGTTCATTTGCTGATGCACCAGCCAATGTTGTAACGTCGCTTACATTGGTCACCAACACCAATAGCTATGATGGACCATTTGGACGAGGAGGAGGAATTCTTTCCAAACTCCAACCCAGAGTATACATTGGTCACCAACACCAATAGCTATCT
>JAYEVD010000272.1:0-54615 GCA_036346405.1 Phyllostachys edulis
AAATCGAGGCATGGAAAGAAAATGAACATCAAACTCCCATAATGGACTTCTAGTGTGCCCTACCTCATTTCTAGGTGCATTTGGAATCTTTCCGAGCCGTGTGAAACTTTCCAGAACGACGCGGCCCCCGAGCTCCAATTTATGAAATCGAGGCACGGAAAGAAAATCAAAACCAAACACCCATAATGGACTTCTAGTGTGCCCTACGTCATTTCTAGGTGCATTTGGAATAATTCCGAGCAGGTGTTAAACTTTGCAGAGCGACGGTACCCGGAGCTCCACATTATGAAATCGAGGCACGGAAAGAAAATCAATGCAAACACCCAAAATGGACTTCTGGTGTGCCCTATGTCATTTCTAGGTGCATTTGGAATAATTCCGAGAAGGTGTGAAACTTTGTCAGAACGATTTCAGATCCAGAGCTCCACTTTATGAAATCGAGGCACGTAAAGACAATCAATACCAAACACCCAAAATAGACTTCTAGTGTGCCCTACCTCATTTCTAGGTGCATTTGGAATCCTTCCGAGCCGGTGTGAAACTTTCCGTAATCCACGCTGCACTCTAAGCTCCAATTTATGAAATCGAGGCACGGAAAGAAAATCCACACCAAATAACTATAATGGACTTCGTGTGCCCTACGTCATTTCTAGGTGCATTTGGAATAATTCCGAGCAAGTGTGAAACATTCCGTAATCGACGGTACCCAGAGCTCCACTTTATGAAATCGAGGCATGGAAAGAAAATGAACATCAAACTCCCATAATGGACTTCTAGTGTGCCCTACCTCATTTCTAGGTGCATTTGGAATCTTTCCGAGCTTTATGAAATCGAGGTGTGAAACTTTCCGTAATCGACGCGGTGTGCACTCGAGCTCCAATTTATGAAATCGAGGCACGGAAAGAAAATCAAAACCAAACACCCATAATGGACTTCTAGTGTGCCCTACGCCATTTCTAGGTGCATTTGGAATAATTCGAGAGTGTGTAAACTTTGCAGAGCGACTGCACCCGAGCTCCACATTATGAAATCGAGGCACTGAAAGAAAATCAATGCAAACACCCAAAATGGACTTCTAGTGTGCCCTATGTCATTTCTAGGTGCATTTGGAATAATTCCGAGCAGTGTGTGAAACTTTGTCGAACGACAGATCCAGAGCTCCACTTTATGAAATCGAGGCACAGAAAGACAATCAATACGAAACACCCAAAATAGACTTCTAGTGTGCCCTACCTCATTTCTAGGTGCATTTGGAATCCTTCCGAGCCGTGTGAAACTTTCCGAATCGACGCTGCATCTTAAGCTCCAATTTATGAAATCGAGGCACGAAAAGAAAATCCACACCAAATAACTATAATGGCCTTCTGGTGTGCCCTACGTCATTTCTAGGTGCATTTGGAATAATTCTTAGCAAGTGTGAAACATTCCGGATCGTCGGGTACCCAGAGCTCCACTTTATGAAATCGAGGCATGGAAAGAAAAATGAACATCAAACTCCTATAATGGACTTCTAGTGTGCCCTACCTCATTTCTTGGTTCATTTGGAATCTTTCCGAGCCGGGGTGAAACTTTCCGTAATCCACGCTGCACTCGAGCTCCAATTTATGAAATCGAGGCACGGAAAGAAAATCAAAACCAAACACCCATAATGGACTTCTAGTGTGCCCTACGTCATTTCTAGGTGCATTTGGAATAATTTCGAGCAGTGTGTAAACTTTGCAGAGCGACGGCACCCGAGCTCCACATTATGAAATCGAGGCACGGAAAGAAAATCAATGCAAACACCCAAAATGGACTTCTAGTGTGCCCTATGTCATTTCTAGGTGCATTTGGAATAATTCCGAAAGGTGTGAAACTTTGTCAACGATCAGATCCAGAGCTCCACTTTATGAAATCGAGGCACGTAAAGACAATCAATACGAAACACCCAAAATAGACTTCTAGTGTGCCCTACCTCATTTCTAGGTGCATTTGGAATCCTTCCGAGCCGTGTGAAACTTTCCGTAATCCACGCTGCACTCTAAGCTCCAATTTATGAAATCGAGGCACGGAAAGAAAATCCACACCAAATAACTATAATGGACTTCGTGTGCCCTACGTCATTTCTAGGTGCATTTGGAATAATTCCGAGCAAGTGTGAAACATTCCAGAATCCATCGTACCCAGAGCTCCAATTTATGAAATCGAGGCATGGAAAGAAAATGAACATCAAACTCCCATAATGGACTTCTAGTGTGCCCTACCTCATTTCTAGGTGCATTTGGAATCTTTCCGAGCCGGTGTGAAACTTTCCGAATCCACGCTGCACACCCGAGCTCCAATTTATGAAATCGAGGCACGGAAAGAAAATCAAAACCAAACACCCATAATGGACTTCTAGTGTGCCCTACCTCATTTCTAGGTGCATTTGGAATAATTCCGAGCGGTGTGAAACTTTCCGTAATCGACGCTGCACCGAGCTCCACATTATGAAATCGAGGCACGAAAGAAAATCACACCAAACACCCATAATGGACTTCTAGTGTGCCCTATGTCATTTCTAGGTGCATTTGGAATAATTCCGAGCAAGTGTGAAACTTTCCAACGACAGTATCCAGAGCTCCACTTTATGAAATCGAGGCACGGAAAGAAAATCAACATCAAACACCCAAAATGGACTTCTAGTGTGCCCTACCTCATTTCTAGGTGCATTTGGAATCCTTCCGAGCCGGTGTGAAACTTTCCGAATCGACGCTGCACTCCAGAGCTCCAATTTATGAAATCGAGGCACGGAAAGAAAATCAACACCAAACACCCATAATGGACTTCTAGTGTGCCCTACCTCATTTCTAGGTGCATTTGGAATAATTCCGAGCAGGTGTGAAACTTTTCCAGTAACGACGCTGCACTCCGAGCTCCACAATTTATGAAATCGAGGCACGGAAAGAAAATCAAACCAAACACCCATAATGGACTTCTAGTGTGCCCTAT
Source organism: Phyllostachys edulis (assembly GCA_036346405.1). Taxonomy (NCBI): domain Eukaryota; kingdom Viridiplantae; phylum Streptophyta; class Magnoliopsida; order Poales; family Poaceae; genus Phyllostachys; species Phyllostachys edulis. The sequence goes on from JAYEVD010000272.1 coordinate 2,971, forward strand.
GTCATTTCTAGGTGCATTTGGAATAATTCCGAGCAAGTGTGAAACTTTGCATTTGGAATAATTCCAGAAAGGTGTGAAACTTTGTAACGACAGCATCCAGAGCTCCACTTTATGAAATCGAGGCACGGAAAGAAAATCAATACCAAACACCCAAAATGGACTTCTAGTGTGCCCTACCTCATTTCTAGGTGCATTTGGAATCCTTCCGAGCTGGTGTGAAACTTTCCAGAACGACGCGTGCACCCTAAGCTCCAATTTATGAAATCGAGGCACGGAAAGAAAATCCACACCAAATAACTATAATGGACTTCTAGTGTGCCCTACGTCATTTCTAGGTGCATTTGGAATAATTCCGAGCAAGTGTGAAACATTCCGAACGACTTCTAGTGTGTACCAGAGCTCCACTTTATGAAATCGAGGCATGGAAAGAAAATGAACATCAAACTCCCATAATGGACTTCTAGTGTGCCCTACCTCATTTCTAGGTGCATTTGGAATCTTTCCGAGCCGTGTGAAACTTTCCGAACGACGCTGCACTCGAGCTCCAATTTATGAAATCGAGGCACGGAAAGAAAATCAAAACCAAACACCCATAATGGACTTCTAGTGTGCCCTACGTCATTTCTAGGTGCATTTGGAATAATTCCGAAAGGTGTGTAAACTTTGCAGAGCGATTTGCACCGAGCTCCACATTATGAAATCGAGGCACGGAAAGAAAATCAATGCAAACACCCAAAATGGACTTCTAGTGTGCCCTATGTCATTTCTAGGTGCATTTGGAATAATTCCGAGCAGTGTGTGAAACTTTGTCAACGACGGTATCCAGAGCTCCACTTTATGAAATCGAGGCACGTAAAGACAATCAATACAAACACCCAAAATAGACTTCTAGTGTGCCCTACCTCATTTCTAGGTGCATTTGGAATCCTTCCGAGCCGGTGTGAAACTTTCCGAATCCACGCTGCACTCCTAAGCTCCAATTTATGAAATCGAGGCACGGAAAGAAAATCCACACCAAATAACTATAATGGACTTCGTGTGCCCTACGTCATTTCTAGGTGCATTTGGAATAATTCCGAGCAAGTGTGAAACATTCCGTAATCCACGGTACCCAGAGCTCCACTTTATGAAATCGAGGCATGGAAAGAAAATGAACATCAAACTCCCATAATGGACTTCTAGTGTGCCCTACCTCATTTCTAGGTGCATTTGGAATCTTTCCGAGCCGTGTGAAACTTTCCGTAATCGACGCTGCACTCGAGCTCCAATTTATGAAATCGAGGCACTGAAAGAAAATCAAACCAAACACCCATAATGGACTTCTAGTGTGCCCTACGTCATTTCTAGGTGCATTTGGAATAATTCTGAGCAGGTGTGAAACTTTGCAGAGCGACTGTACCCGAGCTCCACATTATGAAATCGAGGCACGGAAAGAAAATCAATGCAAACACCCAAAATGGACTTCTGGTGTGCCCTATGTCATTTCTAGGTGCATTTGGAATAATTCCGAAGGTGTGTGAAACTTTGCCGAACGACAGTATCCAGAGCTCCACTTTATGAAATCGAGGCACGAAAGACAATCAATACCGAAACACCCAAAATAGACTTCTAGTGTGCCCTACCTCATTTCTAGGTGCATTTGGAATCCTTCCGAGCCGGTGTGAAACTTTCCATAAACGACGCATGTACTCTAAGCTCCAATTTATGAAATCGAGGCACGGAAAGAAAATCCACACCAAATAACTATAATGGACTTCTGGTGTGCCCTACGTCATTTCTAGGTGCATTTGGAATAATTCCGAGCAAGTGTGAAACATTCCAGAACGACGGGTACCCAGAGCTCCACTTTATGAAATCGAGGCATGGAAAGAAAATGAACATCAAACTCCCATAATGGACTTCTAGTGTGCCCTACCTCATTTCTAGGTGCATTTGGAATCTTTCCGAGCCGGTGTGAAACTTTCCGAAACGACGCTGCACTCGAGCTCCAATTTATGAAATCGAGGCACGGAAAGAAAATCAAAACCAAACACCCATAATGGACTTCTAGTGTGCCCTACGCCATTTCTAGGTGCATTTGGAATAATTTCGAAAGTGTGTAAACTTTGCAGAGCGACTGCACCCGAGCTCCACATTATGAAATCGAGGCACGGAAAGAAAATCAATGCAAACACCCAAAATGGACTTCTAGTGTGCCCTATGTCATTTCTAGGTGCATTTGGAATAATTCCGAGCAAGTGTGAAACTTTTCCGTAATCCACGTGAGATCCAGAGCTCCAATTTATGAAATCGAGGCACGGAAAGAAAATCAAAACCAAACACCCATAATGGACTTCTAGTGTGCCCTACCTCATTTCTAGGTGCATTTGGAATCCTTCCGAGCCGTGTGAAACTTTCCGTAATCGACGCTGCACTCGAGCTCCAATTTATGAAATCGAGGCATGGAAAGAAAATCACACCAAACACCCATAATGGACTTCTAGTGTGCCCTACGTCATTTCTAGGTGCATTTGGAATAATTCCGAGTAGGTGTGAAACTTTCCGAACGATAGGCACCCGAGCTCCAATTTATGAAATCGAGGCACGGAAAGAAAATCAAACCAAACACCCAAAATGGACTTCTAGTGTGCCCTACCTCATTTCTAGGTGCATTTGGAATAATTCCGAGGTGTGAAACTTGAAATCGAACGACGCGCTTCTAGAGCTCCAATTTATGAAATCGAGGCACTGGAAAGAAAATCAACACCAAACACCCATAATGGACTTCTAGTGTGCCCTACGTCATTTCTAGGTGCATTTGGAATAATTCCGAGCAAGTGTGAAACATTCCGTAAACGATCGGTACCCAGAGCTCCACTTTATGAAATCGAGGCATGGAAAGAAAATGAACATCAAACTCCCATAATGGACTTCTAGTGTGCCCTACCTCATTTCTAGGTGCATTTGGAATCTTTCCGAGCAAGTGTGAAACTTTCCGTAATCGACACTGCACTCGAGCTCCAATTTATGAAATCGAGGCATGGAAAGAAAATCAAAACCAAACACCCATAATGGACTTCTAGTGTGCCCTACGTCATTTCTAGGTGCATTTGGAATAATTCTGAGCAGGTGTAAACTTTGCAGAGCGACGGCACCCGGAGCTCCACATTATGAAATCGAGGCACGGAAAGAAAATCAATGCAAACACCCAAAATGGACTTCTAGTGTGCCCTATGTCATTTCTAGGTGCATTTGGAATAATTCCGAAAGGTGTGAAACTTTGTCGAACGACGATCCAGATCCAGAGCTCCACTTTATGAAATCGAGGCACGGAAAGACAATCAATATAAACACCCAAAATAGACTTCTAGTGTGCCCTACCTCATTTCTAGGTGCATTTGGAATCCTTCCGAGCCAAGTGTGAAACTTTCCGTAATCCACGCTGCACTCTAAGCTCCAATTTATGAAATCGAGGCACGGAAAGAAAATCCACACCAAATAACTATAATGGACTTCTAGTGTGCCCTACGTCATTTCTAGGTGCATTTGGAATAATTCCGAGCAAGTGTGAAACATTCCGAAACCACGGTACCCAGAGCTCCACTTTATGAAATCGAGGCATGGAAAGAAAATGAACATCAAACTCCCATAATGGACTTCTAGTGTGCCCTACCTCATTTCTAGGTGCATTTGGAATCTTTCCGAGCCGGTGTGAAACTTTCCCAATCCACGCTGCACTCGAGCTCCAATTTATGAAATCGAGGCACGGAAAGAAAATCAAAACCAAACACCCAAAATGGACTTCTAGTGTGCCCTACGTCATTTCTAGGTGCATTTGGAATAATTCTGAGCAGGTGTAAAACTTTGCAGAGCGACGGGTACCCGGAGCTCCACATTATGAAATCGAGGCACGGAAAGAAAATCAATGCAAACACCCAAAATGGACTTCTGGTGTGCCCTATGTCATTTCTAGGTGCATTTGGAATAATTCCGAGCAGGTGTGAAACTTTGCTGTACGATGGTATCCAGAGCTCCACTTTATGAAATCGAGGCACGGAAAGACAATCAATACGAAACACCCAAAATAGACTTCTAGTGTGCCCTACCTCATTTCGAGGTGCATTTGGAATCCTTCCGAGCCGGTGTGAAACTTTCCAGAACGACGCATAGTCTAAGCTCCAATTTATGAAATCGATGGACGGAAAGAAAATCCACACCAAATAACTTTAATGGACTTCTAGTGTGCCCTATGTCATTTCTAGGTGCATTTGAAATAATTCCGAGCAAGTGTGAAACATTCCGTAATCCACGGTACCTAGAGCTCCACTTTTATGAAATCGAGGCATGGAAAGAAAATGAACATCAAACTCCCATAATGGACTTCTAGTGTGCCCTACCTCATTTCTAGGTGCATTTGGAATCTTTCCGAGCCGGTGTGAAACTTTCCGAAACGACTGCAGCACTCGAGCTCCAATTTATGAAATCGAGGCACTGAAAGAAAATCAAAACCAAACACCCATAATGGACTTCTAGTGTGCCCTACGTCATTTCTAGGTGCATTTGGAATAATTCCGAGCAGTGTGAAACTTTGCAGAGCGACGCACCGAGCTCCACATTATGAAATCGAGGCACGTAAAGAAAATCAATGCAAACACCCAAAATGGACTTCTAGTGTGCCCTATGTCATTTCTAGGTGCATTTGAAATCGATTCCGTAAAGACAATCAAGGTGTGAAACTTCATTTCTAGGTGCATTTGGAATCCTTCCCACGACGCACTCTTAAGCTCCAATTTATGAAATCGATCCACGGAAAGAAAATCCACACCAAATAACTATAATGGACTTCTAGTGTGCCCTACCTCATTTCTAGGTGCATTTGGAATAATTCCGAGCAAGTGTGAAACATTCCAATCCACGCGGTACCCAGAGCTCCAATTTATGAAATCGAGGCATGGAAAGAAAATGAACATCAAACTCCCATAATGGACTTCTAGTGTGCCCTACCTCATTTCTAGGTGCATTTGGAATCTTTCCGAGCGGTGTGAAACTTTCCGTAATCGACGCTGCACTCGAGCTCCAATTTATGAAATCGAGGCACTGAAAGAAAATCAAAACCAAACACCCATAATGGACTTCTAGTGTGCCCTACGTCATTTCTAGGTGCATTTGGAATAATTCCGAAAGTGTGTGAAACTTTGCAGAGCGATTTGCACCCGAGCTCCACATTATGAAATCGAGGCACTGAAAGAAAATCAATGCAAACACCCAAAATGGACTTCTAGTGTGCCCTATGTCATTTCTAGGTGCATTTGGAATAATTCCGAAAGTGTGAAACTTTGTCAACGATCAGATCCAGAGCTCCACTTTATGAAATCGAGGCACGTAAAGACAATCAATACGAAACACCCAAAATAGACTTCTAGTGTGCCCTACCTCATTTCTAGGTGCATTTGGAATCCTTCCGAGCCGTGTGAAACTTTCAGTAATCCACGCTGCACTCTAAGCTCCAATTTATGAAATCGAGGCACGGAAAGAAAATCCACACCAAATAACTATAATGGACTTCTAGTGTGCCCTACGTCATTTCTAGGTGCATTTGGAATAATTCCGAGCAAGTGTGAAACATTCCGTAATCCACGGTACCCAGAGCTCCACTTTATGAAATCGAGGCATGGAAAGAAAATGAACATCAAACTCCCATAATGGACTTCTAGTGTGCCCTACCTCATTTCTAGGTGCATTTGGAATCTTTCCGAGCGGTGTGAAACTTTCCGTAACGACGCTGCACTCGAGCTCCAATTTATGAAATCGAGGCACGAAAGAAAATCAAACCAAACACCCATAATGGACTTCTAGTGTGCCCTACGTCATTTCTAGGTGCATTTGGAATAATTTCGAGCAGGTGTAAACTTTGCAGAGCGATTCTGCACCCGAGCTCCACATTATGAAATCGAGGCACGGAAAGAAAATCAATGCAAACACCCAAAATGGACTTCGGTGTGCCCTATGTCATTTCTAGGTGCATTTGGAATAATTCCGAAAGGTGTGAAACTTTGTCAACGATCAGATCCAGAGCTCCACTTTATGAAATCGAGGCACGTAAAGACAATCAATACGTAAACACCCAAAATAGACTTCTAGTGTGCCCTACCTCATTTCTAGGTGCATTTGGAATCCTTCCGAGCCGGTGTGAAACTTTCCGAATCGACGCTGCACCTAAGCTCCAATTTATGAAATCGAGGCACGGAAAGAAAATCCACACCAAATAACTATAATGGACTTCGTGTGCCCTACGTCATTTCTAGGTGCATTTGGAATAATTCGAGCAAGTGTGAAACATTCCGTAATCGACGGTACCCAGAGCTCCACTTTATGAAATCGAGGCATGGAAAGAAAATGAACATCAAACTCCCATAATGGACTTCTAGTGTGCCCTACCTCATTTCTAGGTGCATTTGGAATCTTTCCGAGCCGTGTGAAACTTTCCGTAATCGACGCTGCACTCGAGCTCCAATTTATGAAATCGAGGCACTAAAAGAAAATCAAAACCAAACACCCATAATGGACTTCTAGTGTGCCCTACGCCATTTCTAGGTGCATTTGGAATATTTCTGAGCAGGTGTGAAACTTTGCAGAGCGACGGCACCCGGAGCTCCACATTATGAAATCGAGGCACAGAAAGAAAATCAATGCAAACACCCAAAATGGACTTCTAGTGTGCCCTATGTCATTTCTAGGTGCATTTGGAATAATTCCGAGCAGGTGTGAAACTTTGCCGTACGACAGTATCCAGAGCTCCACTTTATGAAATCGAGGCACAGAAAGACAATCAATACGAAACACCCAAAATAGACTTCTAGTGTGCCCTACCTCATTTCTAGGTGCATTTGGAATCCTTCCGAGCCGGTGTGAAACTTTCCAAAACGACGCGTACCCTAAGCTCCAATTTACGAAATCGAGGCACGGAAAGAAAATCCACACCAAATAACTATAATGGACTTCTGGTGTGCCCTACGTCATTTCTAGGTGCATTTGGAATAATTCCGAGCAAGTGTGAAACATTCCGTAATCCACGGCACCCAGAGCTCCACTTTATGAAATCGAGGCATGGAAAGAAAATGAACATCAAACTCCCATAATGGACTTCTAGTGTGCCCTACCTCATTTCTAGGTGCATTTGGAATCTTTCCGAGCCGGTGTGAAACTTTCCAGAAACGACGCGTACCCTGAGCTCCAATTTATGAAATCGAGGCACGGAAAGAAAATCAAAACCAAACACCCATAATGGACTTCTAGTGTGCCCTACGTCATTTCTAGGTGCATTTGGAATAATTCTGAGCAGGTGTAAAACTTTGCAGAGCGACGGGTACCCGAGCTCCACATTATGAAATCGAGGCACGGAAAGAAAATCAATGCAAACACCCAAAATGGACTTCTGGTGTGCCCTATGTCATTTCTAGGTGCATTTGGAATAATTCCAGTAGTGTGTGAAACTTTGTTAACGACGATCCAGAGCTCCACTTTATGAAATCGAGGCACGTAAAGACAATCAATACGTAAACACCCAAAATAGACTTCTAGTGTGCCCTACCTCATTTCTAGGTGCATTTGGAATCCTTCCGAGCCGGTGTGAAACTTTCCGTAATCGACGCTGCACTCTAAGCTCCAATTTATGAAATCGAGGCACGGAAAGAAAATCCACACCAAATAACTATAATGGACTTCGTGTGCCCTACGTCATTTCTAGGTGCATTTGGAATAATTCCGAGCAAGTGTGAAACATTCCGTAATCCACGGTACCGAGAGCTCCACTTTATGAAATCGAGGCATGGAAAGAAAATGAACATGAAACTCCCATAATGGACATCTAGTGTGCCCTACCTCATTTCTAGGTGCATTTGAAATCTTTTCGAGCTGGTGTGAAACTTTCCGGAACGACGCGTACACTGAGCTCAAATTGATGAAATCGAGGCACGAAAAGAAAATCAAAACCAAACACCCATAATGGACTTCTAGTGTGCCCTACGTCATTTCTAGGTGCATTTGGAATAATTCGAAAGTGTGTAAACTTTGCAGAGCGACGGCACCCGAGCTCCACAGTATGAAATCGAGGCACGGAAAGAAAATCAATGCAAACACCCAAAATGGACTCTGGTGTGCCCTATGTCATTTCTAGGTGCATTTGGAATAATTCCGAGTAGGTGTGAAACTTTTTGTATCGAGCTCCACTTTATGAAAGATCCGTAAAGAGCTCCACTTTATGCCCTAAATCGAGGCACGTAAAGACAATCAATATGAAACACCCAAAATAGACTTCTAGTGTGCCCTACCTCATTTCTAGGTGCATTTGGAATCCTTCCGAGCCGGTGTGAAACTTTCCGAAAATAAACATCAAACGACGCTGCACTCTAAGCTCCAATTTATGAAATCGAGGCACGAAAGAAAATCCACACCAAATAACTATAATGGACTTCTCAGTGTGCCCTACGTCATTTCTAGGTGCATTTGGAATAATTCCGAGCAAGTGTGAAACATTCCGAATCCGCCGGTACCCAGAGCTCCACTTTATGAAATCGAGGCATGGAAAGAAAATGAACATCAAACTCCCATAATGGACTTCTAGTGTGCCCTACCTCATTTCTAGGTGCATTTGGAATCTTTCCGAGCCGGTGTGAAACTTTCCGAACGACGCTGCACTCGAGCTCCAATTTATGAAATCGAGGCACGGAAAGAAAATCAAAACCAAACACCCATAATGGACTTCTAGTGTGCCCTACGTCATTTCTAGGTGCATTTGGAATAATTGTGAGCAGGTGTAAAACTTTGCAGAGCGACGGCACCCGGAGCTCCACATTATGAAATCGAGGCACGGAAAGAAAATCAATGCAAACACCCAAAATGGACTTCTGGTGTGCCCTATGTCATTTCTAGGTGCATTTGGAATAATTCCGAGCAGGTGTGAAACTTTGTCAACGACGACAGATCCAGAGCTCCACTTTACGAAATCGAGGCACGGAAAGACAATCAATACGAAACACCCAAAATAGACTTCTAGTGTGCCCTACCTCATTTCTAGGTGCATTTGGAATCCTTCCGAGCCGTGTGAAACTTTCCGTAATCGACAAGCACCTAAGCTCCAATTTATGAAATCGAGGCACGGAAAGAAAATCCACACCAAATAACTATAATGGACTTCGTGTGCCCTACGTCATTTCTAGGTGCATTTGGAATAATTCCGAGCAAGTGTGAAACATTCCAGAACGACGGGTACCCAGAGCTCCACTTTATGAAATCGAGGCATGGAAAGAAAATGAACATCAAACTCCCATAATGGACTTCTAGTGTGCCCTACCTCATTTCTAGGTGCATTTGGAATCTTTCCGAGCCGTGTGAAACTTTTCAGAACGACGCTGCACTCGAGCTCCAATTTATGAAATCGAGGCACGAAAGAAAATCAAAACCAAACACCCATAATGGACTTCTAGTGTGCCCTACGCCATTTCTAGGTGCATTTGGAATAATTCGAAAGTGTGTAAACTTTGCAGAGCGACGGCACCCGAGCTCCACATTATGAAATCGAGGCACGGAAAGAAAATCAATGCAAACACCCAAAATGGACTTCGTGTGCCCTATGTCATTTCTAGGTGCATTTGGAATAATTCCGAAAGTGTGAAAAACTTTGAACGATCAGATGATCAGAGCTCCACTTTATGAAATCGAGGCACAGAAAGACAATCAATACGAAACACCCAAAATAGACTTCTAGTGTGCCCTACCTCATTTCTAGGTGCATTTGGAATCCTTCCGAGCCGGTGTGAAACTTTCCGGAACGACGCGTACCCTAAGCTCCAATTTATGAAATCGAGGCACGGAAAGAAAATCCACACCAAATAACTATAATGGACTTCTGGTGTGCCCTACGTCATTTCTAGGTGCATTTGGAATAATTCCGAGCAAGTGTGAAACATTCCAGAACGACGGGTACCCAGAGCTCCACTTTATGAAATCGAGGCATGGAAAGAAAATGAACATCAAACTCCCATAATGGACTTCTAGTGTGCCCTACCTCATTTCTAGGTGCATTTGGAATCTTTCCGAGCGGTGTGAAACTTTCGAGAACGACGCTGCACTCGAGCTCCAATTTATGAAATCGAGGCACGGAAAGAAAATCAAAACCAAACACCCATAATGGACTTCTAGTGTGCCCTACGTCATTTCTAGGTGCATTTGGAATAATTCTGAGCAGGTGTAAAACTTTGTAGAGCGACGGGTACCCGGAGCTCCACATTATGAAATCGAGGCATGGAAAGAAAATCAATGCAAACACCCAAAATGGACTTCTGGTGTGCCCTATGTCATTTCTAGGTGCATTTGGAATAATTCCGAGTAGGTGTGAAACTTTGCCGAACGACGGTATCCAGAGCTCCACTTTATGAAATCGAGGCACAGAAAGACAATCAATATGAAACACCCAAAATAGACTTCTAGTGTGCCCTACCTCATTTCTAGGTGCATTTGGAATCCTTCCGAGCCGGTGTGAAACTTTCCAGAACGACGCGTACCCTAAGCTCCAATTTATGAAATCGAGGCACGGAAAGAAAATCCACACCAAATAACTATAATGGACTTCTGGTGTGCCCTACGTCATTTCTAGGTGCATTTGGAATAATTCCGAGCAAGTGTGAAACATTCCAGAACGACGGTACCAGAGCTCCACTTTATGAAATCGAGGCATGGAAAGAAAATGAACATCAAACTCCCATAATGGACTTCTAGTGTGCCCTACCTCATTTCTAGGTGCATTTGGAATCCTTCCGAGCCGGTGTGAAACTTTCCAGAACGACGCGTGCACCTAAGCTCCAATTTATGAAATCGAGGCACTGAAAGAAAATCCACACCAAATAACTATAATGGACTTCTGGTGTGCCCTACGTCATTTCTAGGTGCATTTGGAATAATTCGAGCAAGTGTGAAACATTCGAGAGCGACGGTACCCGAGCTCCACTTTATGAAATCGAGGCATGGAAAGAAAATGAACATCAAACTCCCATAATGGACTTCTAGTGTGCCCTACCTCATTTCTAGGTGCATTTGGAATCTTTCCGAGCCGGTGTGAAACTTTTTGTAATCGACGCTGCACTCGAGCTCCAATTTATGAAATCGAGGCACGGAAAGAAAATCAAAACCAAACACCCATAATGGACTTCTAGTGTGCCCTACGTCATTTCTAGGTGCATTTGGAATAATTCTGAGTAGGTGTAAAACTTTGCAGAGCGACGCTGCACCCGGAGCTCCACATTATGAAATCGAGGCACGGAAAGAAAATCAATGCAAACACCCAAAATGGACTTCTGGTGTGCCCTATGTCATTTCTAGGTGCATTTGGAATAATTCGAGCAAGTGTGAAACTTTCTAGAACGACGGATCCAGAGCTCCACTTTATGAAATCGAGGCATGGAAAGACAATCAACATCAAACACCCAAAATGGACTTCTAGTGTGCCCTACCTCATTTCTAGGTGCATTTGGAATCCTTCCGAGCCGGTGTGAAACTTTCAGAACGACGCGTACCCTAAGCTCCAATTTATGAAATCGAGGCACAGAAAGAAAATCCAAACCAAACACCCATAATGGACTTCTAGTGTGCCCTACATCATTTCTAGGTGCATTTGAATAATTCGAGCAAGTGTGAAACATTCGAGCAAACACCCAAAATGGACAGCCCTATGAGCTCCACTTTATGAAATGTGTGACATGGAAAGAAAATGAACATCAAACTCCCATAATGGACTTCTAGTGTGCCCTACCTCATTTTATGAAATCGAGGCACGCACCATAAGCTCCAATTTATGAAATCGAATGCGAAAGAAAATCCACACCAAATAACTATAATGGACTTCTGGTGTGCCCTACGTCATTTCTAGGTGCATTTGGAATAATTCCGAGCAAGTGTGAAACATTTCAGAACGACGGGTACCCAGAGCTCCACTTTATGAAATCGAGGCATGGAAAGAAAATGAACATCAAACTCCCATAATGGACTTCTAGTGTGCCCTACCTCATTTCTAGGTGCATTTGGAATCTTTCCGAGCCGGTGTGAAACTTTCCAGAACGACGCGTACACTGAGCTCCAATTTATGAAATCGAGGCACGAAAGAAAATCAAAACCAAACACCCATAATGGACTTCTAGTGTGCCCTACGTCATTTCTAGGTGCATTTGGAATAATTCTGAGCAGGTGTAAAACTTTGCAGAGCGACGGGTACCCGGAGCTCCACATTATGAAATCGAGGCATGGAAAGAAAATCAATGCAAACACCCAAAATGGACTTCTGGTGTGCCCTATGTCATTTCTAGGTGCATTTGGAATAATTCCGAAGGTGTGAAACTTTGTCAACGACGCAGTATCCAGAGCTCCACTTTATGAAATCGAGGCACAGAAAGACAATCAATACTAAACACCCAAAATAGACTTCTAGTGTGCCCTACCTCATTTCTAGGTGCATTTGGAATCCTTCCGAGCCGGTGTGAAACTTTCCGAATCGACGTACCTCTAAGCTCCAATTTATGAAATCGAGGCACGGAAAGAAAATCCACACCAAATAACTATAATGGACATTTCTAGGTGTGCCCTACGTCATTTCTAGGTGCATTTGGAATAATTCCAAAAAGCAAGTGTGAAACATTCTAGGGTAATTCGACGGTGTATTCGAGCCCAGAGCTCCACTTTATGAAATCGAGGCATGGAAAGAAAATGAACATCAAACTCCCATAATGGACTTCTAGTGTGCCCTACCTCATTTCTAGGTGCATTTGGAATCTTTCCGAGCCGGTGTGAAACTTTCCAGAACGACGCTGCACTGAGCTCCAATTTATGAAATCGAGGCACGGAAAGAAAATCAAAACCAAACAACCATAATGGACTTCTAGTGTGCCCTACGTCATTTCTAGGTGCATTTGGAATAATTTCGAGCGGTGTAAAACTTTCAGAGCGACGGTACCCGAGCTCCACATTATGAAATCGAGGCACGGAAAGAAAATCAATGCAAACACCCAAAATGGACTTCTAGTGTGCCCTATGTCATTTCTAGGTGCATTTGGAATAATTCCGAGTAGGTGTGAAACTTTGCTGAACGACGGTATCCAGAGCTCCACTTTACGAAATCGAGGCACAGAAAGACAATCAATACGAAACACCCAAAATGGACTTCTAGTGTGCCCTACCTCATTTCTAGGTGCATTTGGAATCCTTCCGAGCCGGTGTGAAACTTTCCAGAACGACGCGTACCCTAAGCTCCAATTTATGAAATCGAGGCACGGAAAGAAAATCCACACCAAATAACTATAATGGACTTCTGGTGTGCCCTACGTCATTTCTAGGTGCATTTGGAATAATTCCGAGCAAGTGTGAAACATTCCGAACGACGGTATCCAGAGCTCCACTTTATGAAATCGAGGCATGGAAAGAAAATGAACATCAAACTCCCATAATGGACTTCTAGTGTGCCCTACCTCATTTCTAGGTGCATTTGGAATCTTTCCGAGCCGGTGTGAAACTTTCCAGAACGACGCGTACCCTGAGCTCCAATTTATGAAATCGAGGCACGGAAAGAAAATCCACACCAAATAACTATAATGGACTTCTAGTGTGCCCTACGTCATTTCTAGGTGCATTTGGAATAATTCCGAGCAATTGTGAAACATTCGAGAATACCCAGAGCTCCACTGTATGAAATCGAGGCATGGAAAGAAAATGAACATCAAACTCCCATAATGGACTTCTAGTGTGCCCTACCTCATTTCTAGGTGCATTTGGAATCCTTCCGAGCCGGTGTGAAACTTTCCAGAACGACGCGTACCGTAAGCTCCAATTTATGAAATCGAGGCACAGAAAGAAACTCCACACCAAATAACTATAATGGACTTCTGGTGTGCCCTACGTCATTTCTAGGTGCATTTGGAATAATTCCGAGCAAGTGTGAAACATTCCAGAACGACGGGTACCTAGAGCTCCACTGTATGAAATCGAGGCATGGAAAGAAAATGAACATCAAACTCCCATAATGGACTTCTAGTGTGCCCTACCTCATTTCTAGGTGCATTTGGAATCTTTCCGAGCCGGTGTGAAACTTTCCGTAATCGACGCGGTAACTCGAGCTCCAATTTATGAAATCGAGGCACGGAAAGAAAATCCACACCAAATAACTATAATGGACTTCTAGTGTGCCCTACGTCATTTCTAGGTGCATTTGGAATAATTTCGAGTAAGTGTGAAACATTGCAAGCGACGGGCACCGAGCTCCACCATTATGAAATCGAGGCATGGAAAGAAAATGAACATCAAACACCCATAATGGACTTCTAGTGTGCCCTACCTCATTTCTAGGTGCATTTGGAATCCTTCAAGCAGGTGTGAAACTTTCGTAAACGACGCGTATCCGAGCTCCAATTTATGAAATCGAGGCACGGAAAGAAAATCAACACCAAACACCCATAATGGACTTCTAGTGTGCCCTACCTCATTTCTAGGTGCATTTGGAATAATTCCGATCAAGTGTGAAACATTGTAGAACGACGCTGCACACGAGCTCCAATTTATGAAATCGAGGCATCGAAAGAAAATGAACACCAAACTCCTATAATGGACTTCGTGTGCCCTACCTCATTTCTAGGTGCATTTGGAATAATTCCAGAGCAAGTGTGAAACTTTCCGTAATCGACGCGCACCCAGAGCTCCACTTTATGAAATCGAGGCATGGAAAGAAAATCAACATCAAACACCCATAATGGACTTCTAGTGTGCCCTACCTCATTTCTAGGTGCATTTGGAATAATTCCGAGCGGTGTGAAACTTTGGAGAGCGACGCTGCACTCGAGCTCCAATTTATGAAATCGAGGCACGGAAAGAAAATCAAACCAAACACCCATAATGGACTTCTAGTGTGCCCTATGTCATTTCTAGGTGCATTTGGAATAATTCGAGCAGGTGTGAAACTTTTGAGAGCGACGGTACCAGAGCTCCACATTATGAAATCGAGGCACGGAAAGAAAATCAATGCAAACACCCAAAATAGACTTCTTGTGTGCCCTATGTCATTTCTAGGTGCATTTGGAATCCTTCCGAAGCGGTGTGAAACTTTCGAGCAACGCGTATCCGAGCTCCAATTTATGAAATCGAGGCACGGAAAGAAAATCAACACCAAATAACTATAATGGACTTCTAGTGTGCCCTACCTCATTTCTAGGTGCATTTGGAATAATTCCGAGCAAGTGTGAAACATTCCGTAACGACGCTGCACACCAGAGCTCCACTTTATGAAATCGAGGCATGGAAAGAAAATGAACATCAAACTCCCATAATGGACTTCTGGTGTGCCCTACCTCATTTCTAGGTGCATTTGGAATAATTCCGAGCAAGTGTGAAACATTCTAGAACGACGGGTACCCAGAGCTCCACTTTATGAAATCGAGGCATGGAAAGAAAATGAACATCAAACTCCCATAATGGACTTCTAGTGTGCCCTACCTCATTTCTAGGTGCATTTGGAATCTTTCCGAGCCGGTGTGAAACTTTCTAGAACGACGCGTACCCTAAGCTCCAATTTATGAAATCGAGGCACGAAAAGAAAATCCACACCAAATAACTATAATGGACTTCTGGTGTGCCCTACGTCATTTCTAGGTGCATTTGGAAGAATTCCGAGAAAGTGTGAAACTTTCCAGAATGACGGTTACCCAGAGCTCCACTTTATGAAATCGAGGTATGGAAAGAAAATGAACATCAAACTCCCATAATGGACTTCTAGTGTGCCCTACATCATTTCTAGGTGCATTTGGAATCTTTCCGAGCGGTGTGAAACTTTCCGTAAACGACGCTGCACTCGAGCTCCAAATTATGAAATCGAGGCACGGAAAGAAAATCAAAACCAAACACCCATAATACCGAACACCCATAATGGACTTGAGTGTGCCCAACATCATTTCTAGGTGTATTTGGAATCCTTCCGAGCTGGTATCATACTTTCCATAATGATGCATAACCTGAGCTCCACTTTATTAAATCGACTCACGGGAAGAAAATTAATACCAAACATCTATAATGGACTTCTAATGTGCCCTACCTCATTTCTAGGTGCATTTAGAATCCTTTCGAGCCTTGTGAAACTTTCCGTAACGATGGGTACCGAGCTCCACTTTATGAAACGAGGCACGGAAAGCAAATCAATGCCAAACACCCACAATGGACTTTTAGTGTGCCCTACCTCATTTCTTTGTGCATTTGGAATAATTTCGAGTAGGTGTCAAACTTTCAAGAACCACGAGAACCTTGAGCTCCATATTATGAAATCGAGGCGAGAAAGAAAATCAATACCAAACAACCATAATGGACTTCTAGTGTTCCCTACGTCATTTCTAGGTGCATTTGGAATAAAGCCGATGTCAAACTTTTCCGAACGACGGCACTCGAGCTCCACTTGATGAAATGAGGCACGAAAGAAAATCAATGCCAAACACCCATAATGGATTTATAGTGTGCCCTACCTCATTTTTGGGTCATTTGGAATAATTTCGAGCCGGTGTGAAACTTTGCAGAACAACGAGTACCTTGAGCTCGACTTTATCAAATCGAGGCACGGAAAGAAAAATCAATAACAAACAACCAAAATGGAATTCTGGTGTGCCCTACGTTATTTCTAGGTGCATTTGGAAGAATTCCGAGCAGGAGTGAAACCTTCTAGAATGATGGTACCCAGAGCTCCACTTTATGAAATCGAGGCACGGAAAGAAAATCAATACCAAACTCCCACAATGAAGTTGTATTGTGCCCTACCTCATTTTTATGTGCATTTAGAATCCTTCCGAGCCGTTGTGAAATTTTGAAGAATGACGGGTACCCTGAGCTCCACTTTATAAAATTGAGGCACAGAAATAAAATCAATGCCAAATACCCATAATGGACTTCTAGTGTGCCCTACGTCATTTCTAGGTGCATTGGGAATCCTTCCGAGGCGGTGTCAAACTATCGAGAACGACGCGTACCCTGAGCTCCACTTTATTGAATCGAGGCACAGAAAGAAAATCAATAGCAAACACATGGACTTCTTGGTGTGCCCTATGTCATTTCTAGGTGCATTTGGAATAATTCCGAGCAGGTGTTAAACTTTCCAGAACGACGGGTACACTACGCTCCACTTTATGAAATCGAGGCACCGAATGAAAATCAACACAAACTCCCAAAATGGACTTCTAGTGTGCTCTACGTCATTTCTAAGTGCATTTGGAATAATTCCGAGCAGGTGTGAAACTTTGTAGAACGATGGGTACCCTGAGCTCCACTTTATGAAATCGAGGCACGGAAAGAAAATCAATACCAAACACCCATAATGGACTTCTAGTGTGCCCTACGTCATTTCTAGGTGCATTTGGAATAATTCCGAGCAGATGTGAAACTTTGCAGGACGACGTGTACCTTGAGCTCCAATTTCTGAAATCGCGGCACAGAAAGGAAATAAGTACCAAACACTCATAATGGACTTCTAGCGTGCCCGACGTAATTTCTAAGTGCATTTGGAATGCTTCCGAGCAGGTGTTAAACTTTCCAGAACGACGCGTACCGTGAGCACCACTTGATGAAATCGAGGCACGGCAAGAAAATCAATACCAAACAGCTATAATGGACTTCTACCGTGCCCTACATCATTTCTAGATGCATTCGAAATAATTCCGAAAAGGTGTGAAAATTTGCAAAATGTCGGGTACCTTGAGCTCCACTTTATGAAATCGATGCACAGAATGAAAATCTGTACCAAACACCCATAATGGACTTCTGTTGTGCCCTACGTCATTTCTAGGTGTATTTTGAATAATTCTGAGCAGGTGTCAAACTTTGTAGAACGACGGGTACACTAAGCTCCACTTTGTGAAATTGAGGCACGGAAAAAAAAAATCAATTCAAACACGCAAAATGGACTTACGTCACTTCTAGGTGCATTTGGAATAATTCTGAGCAGGTGTAAAACTTTCCATAACGACGGGTATCCAGAGCTCCACTTTATGAAATCGAGGCACAGAAAGACAATCAATACCAAACAACCATAACGGACTTCTAGTGCACCCTACCTCAACAAGTACGTCAGAACAACATGAGCTTACTAAAAGAGTTGAAGAACAAGAGAAGCTTGTGGGTGAAGCTTGTGCAAAGAAGCTTAACCAAAAGGTGAATCTGTTCCATGAATTTCTTTTAAGTTTAATTGAGAATATTATACTACCTAATAGCGGGTCATTGCTTCTTGTTAGTTTTGAAGGAGATGCTTCATGTGAATATCAAGAACATGATGCTTCTCGAGGTGTTTTGATGCTCACAAAAATAGCATGCAGCCTGTGGGACTCATGGAAGGTATGGGTTCATGACGATCTTCGCAGCAACTCGGAAGGATCTAGCATGAACAATATATATATTTGGAAAGCTTATCAAGTCTACTTTCCAACGGATCAAACGGCAGGTGATTTGGAGCTTTCTATAAAAGTTATGGCTATTCGAGTGCATCTTTGCACATATCTGCACCGATCAACGCGCGAGAGTTGACAAAGTTGATGATTCCGCGCTTTGTACGACATCTTGGGAAGATATCCAGCTTTGCCATGACTTTCCAAAGGCTTACAAGAGTCCCTTTCTCAAGTTTCACACGGATTGAAGTCGTTTCAATTAATGAAATTGAAGTTAGGAAAGTTTCGATTCAATTCGGATTCGGAATCAGCATCAAAATCGGATTCGGAATCAGCAGTACAGTCCGGATTAAAAAGGTCATAACGTTCATAAACGGAGTCCAATTTGGGTGTTCTTGTACTTATTGGAAAGCTAACTTCAAGCCCGATCCAACGGATGCTTGTTCAGCCTCAGATTCATCACATATCAAAAGATATGTCCGAAACAATGTGACAGTTGTAAACTCAGAGTTTCCTTTTTTTGTTTTAGATTGTGTCCGACTTGGAGTAGGAGTTCTAATTGCGAAATAGAGTAGGAGTAGGGCCTCTTGGCCAGCCATAAGGTGGAGAAGGGCACTATATATTGAGGGGTAGACCCCCATTGTATCGCAAGACCAGTTTATGCATAAGAATTGAAACATAGCTATTGCTTGTTCTTTCTAAACCAGAGTTCATGCAAGGACTTTGAGAGAGGACTAGGCGATCCATTGATTCGTTCTGCAATTCAAGGTCAAGCCGCTGCTCCATTGGGAATTGGGGACTTGGCGATCGCTGCTTGTGGTCGCGACGATCATGTATTCGGTGTGTTTTGGGCGATTCCAAAGAGTTGAGGGTTCGTGCATTGGCGCGAGTGTTCACTAGTGACTTCGTCTACTTCAGATCATCTATCCACGGTTCCTCACCGAGAAGATCGGGCATCCCCGTATCATATGGTATCAGATTCTAGGTTTACTCGGTGAGAGCTATTTACCCATAGTTTAGATTTGTTTTCTGTCCTATAGTCCATTAAACCGAAAATTACAACACAAAAATTTCCAAACCCTAGATTCAATCTGTTTTTTCTTGTGAGTTTAGTTAAGTTTTTATCCATTAGAGTTTTTGTTTTAGTGCTGATCCTTGTGTTTCCTTTGCGTTGCTTCATCTTTTGTGTCTACTTAAACCCAAGAAAATTGTTGTTTGCTTCCATCAATTAGCACCCCCCCCCCAAAAAAAAAGAGAGTAATTTGTATCTTCACTTCTATCTTTTCATCCTTTGAGACTAGCTTTTGATAATTGCATTAAGGGCTGCTCTTGGCATTAGTTTACACTTTCAAATTTTTGAGACATGCAAATCAAAGGGTGAATCAAAACTTTCATTCGCCATTGCAAAAGAAGAGAGAAAAAGGCAAATGACTTGAAGAAAAAGCCACGGCTTAAAAAAAGTAAAAAAAAAAAGAGACAAACCCAGAAATACCAATACCAACTTTTTTCGGTTGCCATAGCCGAAGGAGGAAGAGTTTGTTCTTGCGATTTTGAGAAAGAAAAGACAAAAGACAAAAGGAGCTGGCCGAATTTGGGAAGAGTAAACCCTAGTCCATAATTTCAGATTGTGTCTCTAATCTCTTTGAGCAATCTTGTGCCCTTATATTCATAATCATTGCAATTGGCTAGCGTCTCTCCTAGTACTTGGTGCAAAACGAGCTTGTGCATCGCAATTTCCGATTGCTTCTCACTAGCTCATTCCTTTGTTTGCATTAAGTCACATTTATCTTTGCGTGTGCGTTCATACACTTCTCTTAAACCTTTTGGATGAGCATATAGGCAAAATACTCTAGCTTGGATCATTACTTAGTTTTACAATATCTTGAATATCAGTTTGCATAGGATATACAATTACCTTCAAAGCTCCACCTACACTCGTTTGTGTACTCCGTTGCTCTTGGTTACGCTCATACATTACCGGGTTGAGGTCGTTCGCGGTCACAAGTGTCAATTTGCCGTCCTTGATTCACTTTGGAATGGTAAGCTTGCCTTGTGTTCAGGATAGTGAGTTGAGAGCGAGAGAGAGATTTTTGTTTTACTAACTCGATATAATCTCGCTTGCTATTTGTGAGTTGTTGCCATGTCATGTCACGAGAAGGGTCCACCTAATCCAAAAACACGGTACACGTGGACGAGTACACTCGCTTGCACCTAAATGCTACAAAAGAAACTTCATAATCGTGATACTAGTGTGCGCGATGAGCTCGGGAAGTTAAGATCGATTGAACAACCTCGGGGAGGAGGTTACGCACTGCTGCATGCACATCAACAACAACTTCTTGGAGCTACGCGCCATGTTCAACCACTCATCGTGCATTGTCGCTTACACGCATTTACGACCGAGGATTTGTTGATAAACCCAAATTTCCTATCCCTATATTTTCAGGTAGTACAAATGTGGAAGAATAGCTCACTTGGGAGCTGCAAATTGATAAGCTATTTCGGATGCACAACTATTCCAATGAGAGGAAGCTCGTACTTGCGTCCAATAGTTTGACTGATTATACCACACATTGGTGGGAGCGGTTTGTTCGTAAGCGTATGGAACGCCATGAATTGCCGCTTATCACCTGGGAGCAGATGAAGCAGCATTTTCGTGCACGTTTTGTACCTTGCCACAACAAGCGTTCCATAGTTGAAAGGTTGACAGGTTGCGACACGATTTGAAGTCCACTAGTGTGTCACATGAGAAGGCTAATCGAGCATGGGACTTTTCTTTCGTCCGTGCTTCATGTAGTCTTTGCCCCATTGCTTCATGAAGAGATTGTGGTTGCTTGGTAATTGCTCCATTGATGACCCACAATCTTTGGGGGATGCGATGTATCCAAACCCATGTGAAAATGAGAGCCACATAGCCAAATTGAGTGAGAATGATAAAGAGAGTGAGCTATGTGATTCCACCATATGTGAGGTTGAGAGCATCTCAATTGAGTGTGAGAGAGATACATCGACAGAAAAGAGGGAAGTAGATGATAGCCAAACTGAGGTTATTGCTGAAATTAACGATTTACTCTCTGGTGTTGTTTCTCATATTGTGCAGGTTGATATTAAAGAAGAGGAGTTGAATGTTCAACAACCAAAGACCGCTGGAAGTAAACGACGAGGAGATAACTACGGTTGGGGATGGAGTGCTTGTCTGTCCCGTGGTTTCATGATGATGATTTGATATCTACAACACCTACAACAACCGAGGAGGACGTTAAAGGTAACAATCATGGTGTTGAATTGAATCCTCATCAAGAAGAGGTACGCGTCTGAGTGAGAACTCTAGTGTTCCTTTGAATATTCCATATTCTGAAATATCTATGCTCAATTTACATAATGTGGAATTGATTACTCGAAGGAAGTTCTTACTAGAATATCTCTTGATGATTCTTTCTACTATATCATGTTCGATGTTCCTAGAGAGCTATCTAGTGTGCTTGAGAACCTTGCTGAAGTTTCATGTTTAAAATCACTAGTTAATACTTATGCCTACACATATATGTTCAATTTGATTGGAAATTATGGTGTAGATGACCAGTTCTATGTTTATCGTATAAGCATTACCTGTGATGGTCACTTTGGGATCAATTTCAATACAAGTGCCTATTGTATAGAATACAACATGATGCCTACTTGTTTATCTATTACATGTATAACTAATCAAAGTAGCACAGTTGAAGCATGGAAAGGTATCAATTGGTTTTTACCCACTTTACTTGAATTTCATGTTGGGAAGGTGAAATTTCATCATATGAGTCAATTATGTAATTTGAAATATGATTTCGAGCTATCAATTGTGCAAAACAACAAGAAGAACACAATAATTGATTCATACATATACCATGTATATACGTTGTTTTCTTTGTCTAGCACATTTTCAGGCTATCAAAAGCCGAGGACAGCTTTTTTTGAAGAAAGGGAGGAAGATGCGGACATCCTTACCTACACTGTTCCATATAGTGTTTTCAATTCAACAAGTACCTCCAAACAACATGAGCTTACTAAAAGAGTTGAAGAACAAGAGAAGCTTGTGGGTGAAGCTTGTGCAAAGAAGCTTAACCAAAAGGTGAATCTGTTCCATGAATTTCCTTTAAGTTTAATTGAGAATATTATACTACCTAATAGCGGGTCATTGCTTATTGTTAGGTTTGAAGGAGATGCTTTATGTGAATATCAAGAACACGATGCTTCTCGGGTGTTTTGATGCTCACAAAAATAGCATGCACACTGTGGGACGATGGAAGGTATGGGTTCATGACGATCTTCGCAGCAACTCGGAAGGATCTAGCATGAACAATATATATATTTGGAAAGCTTATCAAGTCTACTTTCCAACGGATCAAACGGCACGTGATTTGGAGCTTTCTATAAAAAGTTATGGCTATTCGAGTGCATGCTGCACATTCAGACCGATCAACGCGCGAGAGTTGACAAAGTTGATGATTCTGCGGCTTGTACGACATCTTGGGAAGATATCCAGCTTTTCCATGACTTTCCAAAGGCTTACAAGAGTCCCTTTCTCAAGTTTCACACGGATTGAAGTCGTTTCAATTAATGAAATTGAAGTTAGGAAAGTTTCGATTCAATTCGGATTCGGAATCAGCATCAAAATCGGATTCGGAATCAGCAGTATAGTCCGGATTAAAAAGGTCATAACTTTCAAAAACGGAGTCCGATTTGGGTGTTCTTGTACTTGTTGGAAAGCAAACTTCAGTTCCGATCCAACGGATGCTCGCTCAACCTTAGATTCATCACGGATCAAAAGATATGCACGAAACAATGTGACGGTTGTAAACTCAGAGTTTCCTTTTTTTGTTTTAGATTGTATCCGACTTGGAGTAAGAGTTCTAATTCCGAAATAGGGCAGGAGTAGGGCCTCTTGGCCAGCCATAAGGTGGAGAAGGGCATATATATTGAGGGGTTGACCCCCATTGTATCGCAAGACAAGTTTATGCATAAGAATTGAAACATAGCTATTGCTTGTTCTCTCTAAACCAGAGTTCATGCGAGTGTTCAGCTTGTGACTTCATCTACTTCGCATCATCTATCCACGGTTCATCACCGAGAAGATCAGGCATCCCCCGTATCATATGGTATCAGATTCTAGGTTTACTCGGTGAGAGCTATTTACCCATAGTTTAGATTTGTTTTCTGTCCTATAGTCCATTAAACCGAAAATTACAACACAAAAAATTCCAAACCCTAGATTCAATCTGTTTTTTCTTGTGAGTTTAGTTAAGTTTTTATCCATTAGAGTTTTTGTTTTAGTGTTGATCCTTGTGTTTCCTTTGCGTTGCTTCATCTTTTGTGTCTACTTAAACCCAAGAAAATTGAAATAACTATAATGGACTTCGGTGTGCCCTACGTCATTTCTAGGTGCATTTGAAATAATTCGAGCAAGTGTGAAACATTCCGTAATCGACGGTACCCAGAGCTCCACTTTATGAAATCGAGGCATGGAAAGAAAATGAACATCAAACTCCCATAATGGACTTCTAGTGTGCCCTACCTCATTTCTAGTTGCATTTGGAATCTTTCCGAGCCGGTGTGAAACTTTCGTAACGACGCTGCACTCGAGCTCCAATTTATGAAATCGAGGCACGGAAAGAAAATCAAACCAAACACCCATAATGGACTTCTAGTGTGCCCTACGTCATTTCTAGGTGCATTTGGAATAATTCTGAGCAGGTGTAAAACTTTGCAGAGCGACGGGTGCACCCGAGCTCCACATAATGAAATCGAGGCACGGAAAGAAAATCAATGCAAACACCCAAAATGGACTTCTGGTGTGCCCTATGTCATTTCTAGGTGCATTTGGAATAATTTCGAGCAGGTGTGAAACTTTCAACGAGCAGCGGTATCAGAGCACCACTTTACGAAATCGAGGCACAGAAAGACAATCAATACGGAAACACCCAAAATAGACTTCTAGTGTGCCCTACCTCATTTCTAGGTGCTTTTGGAATAATTCTGAGCAGGTGTAAAACTTTCCAGAACGAGTCGTACCTTAAGCTCAAATTTATGAAATCGAGGCACGGAAAGAAAATCCACACCAAATAACTATAATGGACTTCTGGTGTGCCCTACGACATTTCTAGGTGCATTTGAAATAATTCCGAGCAAGTGTGAAACATTCCGAGTAATCCACGGTGTACCAGAGCTCCACTGTATGAAATCGAGGCATGGAAAGAAAATGAACATCAAACTCCCATAACGGACTTCTAGTGTGCCCTACCTCATTTCTAGTTGCATGTGGAATCTTTCCGAGCTGGTGTGAAACTTTCCAGAACGACGCGTACCCTGAGCTACAAATTATGAAATCGAGGCACGGAAAGAAAATCAAAACCAAACACCCATAATGGACTTCTAGTGTGCCCTACGTCATTTCTAGGTGCATTTGGAATAATTTCGAAAGTGTGTAAAACTTTGCGAGCGACGGCACCCGAGCTCCACATAATGAAATCGGGGCACGGAAAGAAAAATCAATGCAAACTCCCAAAATGGACTTCTGGTGTGGCCTATGTCATTTCTAGGTGCATTTGGAATAATTCCGAGCAGGTGTGAAACTTTGTTAAACGACGGTATCCAGAGCACCACTTTACGAAATCGAGGCACAGAAAGACAATCAATACGAAACACCCAAAATAGACTTCTAGTGTGCCCTACCTCATTTCTAGGTGCTTTTGGAATAATTCTGAGCAGGTGTAAAACTTTCCAGAACGACTCGTACCCTAAGCTCCAATTTATGAAATCGAGGCACGGAAAGAAAATCCACACCAAATAACTATAATGGACTTCTGGTGTGCCCTACGTCATTTCTAGGTGCATTTGAAATAATTCCGAGCAAGTGTGAAACATTCCAGAACGACGGGTACCCAGAGCTCCACTGTATGAAATCGAGGCATGGAAAGAAAATGAACATCAAACTCCCATAACGGACTTCTAGTGTGCCCTACCTCATTTCTAGTTGCATGTGGAATCTTTCCGAGCCGGTGTGAAACTTTCCAGAACGACGCGTACCCTGAGCTACAAATTATGAAATCGAGGCACGGAAAGAAAATCAAAACCAAACACCCATAATGGACTTCTAGTGTGCCCTACGTCATTTCTAGGTGCATTTGGAATAATTCTGAGCAGGTGTAAAACTTTGCAGTGCGACGGGTACCCGGAGCTCCACATAATGAAATCGGGGCACGGAAAGAAAAATCAATGCAAACTCCCAAAATGGACTTCTGGTGTGGCCTATGTCATTTCTAGGTGCATTTGGAATAATTCTAGCGGTGTGAAACTTTGTCAACGCACGGTATCAGAGCTCCACTTTATGAAATCGAGGCACGTAAAGACAATCAATACTGAAACACCCAAAATAGACTTCTAGTGTGCCCTACCTCATTTCTAGGTGCTTTTGGAATAATTCTGAGCAGGTGTAAAACTTTCCAGAACGACTCGTACCCTAAGCTCCAATTTATGAAATCGAGGCACGGAAAGAAAATCCACACCAAATAACTATAATGGACTTCGGTGTGCCCTACGTCATTTCTAGGTGCATTTGAAATAATTCCGAGCAAGTGTGAAACATTCGCAATCCACGGTACCAGAGCTCCAATTTATGAAATCGAGGCATGGAAAGAAAATGAACATCAAACTCCCATAATGGACTTCTAGTGTGCCCTACCTCATTTCTAGTTGCATTTGGAATCTTTCCGAGCGGTGTGAAACTTTCGAATCGACGCTGCACTCGAGCTCCAATTTATGAAATCGAGGCACGGAAAGAAAATCAAAACCAAACACCCATAATGGACTTCTAGTGTGCCCTACGTCATTTCTAGGTGCATTTGGAATAATTCTGAGCAGGTGTAAAACTTTGCAGAGCGACGGGTACCCGGAGCTCCACATAATGAAATCGAGGCACGGAAAGAAAATCAATGCAAACACCCAAAATGGACTTCTGGTGTGCCCTATGTCATTTCTAGGTGCATTTGGAATAATTCCGAGCAGGTGTGAAACTTTGCTGAACGACGATATCCAGAGCTCCACTTTACGAAATCGAGGCACAGAAAGACAATCAATACGAAACACCCAAAATAGACTTCTAGTGTGCCCTACCTCATTTCTAGGTGCATTTGGAATAATTCCGAGCAGGTGTGAAACTTTCCAGAACGACTCGTACCCTAAGCTCCAATTTATGAAATCGAGGCACGGAAAGAAAATCCACACCAAATAACTATAATGGACTTCTGGTGTGCCCTACGTCATTTCTAGGTGCATTTGAAATAATTCCGAGCAAGTGTGAAACATTCCAGAACGACGGGTACCTAGAGCTCCACTGTATGAAATCGAGGCATGGAAAGAAAATGAACATCAAACTCCCATAACGGACTTCTAGTGTGCCCTACCTCATTTCTAGTTGCATTTGGAATCTTTCCGAGCGGTGTGAAACTTTCGAGCAGACGCTGCACTCGAGCTACAAATTATGAAATCGAGGCACGGAAAGAAAATCAAAACCAAACACCCATAATGGACTTCTAGTGTGCCCTACGTCATTTCTAGGTGCATTTGGAATAATTTCGAAGCAGTGTAAAACTTTTTGAGCGACGGCACCGAGCTCCACATAATGAAATCGAGGCACGGAAAGAAAATCAATGCAAACTCCCAAAATGGACTTCGGTGTGTGCCTATGTCATTTCTAGGTGCATTTGGAATAATTCCGAGCAGGTGTGAAACTTTCTTTAAGCAGCGGTATCCAGAGCACCACTTTACGAAATCGAGGCACAGAAAGACAATCAATACGAAACACCCAAAATAGACTTCTAGTGTGCCCTACCTCATTTCTAGGTGCTTTTGGAATAATTCTGAGCAGGTGTAAAACTTTCCAGAACGACTCGTACCCTAAGCTCCAATTTATGAAATCGAGGCACGGAAAGAAAATCCACACCAAATAACTATAATGGACTTCTGGTGTGCCCTACGTCATTTCTAGGTGCATTTGAAATAATTCCGAGCAAGTGTGAAACATTCGTAAACACGGTACCCAGAGCTCCACTGTATGAAATCGAGGCATGGAAACAAAATGAACATCAAACTCCCATAACGGACTTCTAGTGTGCCTTACCTCATTTCTAGTTGCATGTGGATTCTTTCCGAGCCGGTGCGAAACTTTCCGTAATCCACGCGCTGCACTCGAGCTCCAAATTATGAAATCGAGGCACGGAAAGAAAATCAAAACCAAACACCCATAATGGACTTCTAGTGTGCCCTACGTCATTTCTAGGTGCATTTGGAATAATTGAAAGCAGCGGTGTAAAACTTTGCAAACTCGCGAAATGCACCCGAGCTCCACATTATGAAATCGAGGCACACGTGAAAGAAAATCAATGCAAACACCCAAAATGGACTTCTAGTGTGCCCTATGTCATTTCTAGGTGCATTTGGAATAATTCCGAGCAGGTGTGAAACTTTCTTCGAACAGCAGATCCCAGAGCTCCACTTTATGAAATCGAGGCACGGAAAGACAATCAATACCAAACACCCAAAATAGACTTCTAGTGTGCCCTACCTCATTTCTAGGTGCATTTGGAATAATTCCGAGCGGTGTGAAACTTTCCGTAATCGACTCGCACCCTAAGCTCCAATTTATGAAATCGAGGCACGGAAAGAAAATCCACACCAAATAACTATAATGGACTTCGGTGTGCCCTACGTCATTTCTAGGTGCATTTGGAATAATTCCGAGCAAGTGTGAAACATTCCGTAATCCACGGTACCAGAGCTCCAATTTATGAAATCGAGGCATGGAAAGAAAATGAACATCAAACTCCCATAATGGACTTCTAGTGTGCCCTACCTCATTTCTAGTTGCATTTGGAATCTTTCCGAGCCGGTGTGAAACTTTTCGAATCCACGCTGCACTCGAGCTCCAAATTATGAAATCGAGGCACGGAAAGAAAATCAAAACCAAACACCCATAATGGACTTCTAGTGTGCCCTACGTCATTTCTAGGTGCATTTGGAATAATTCGAGCAGTGTGTAAAACTTTGAAGAGCGACGGCACCGAGCTCCACATAATGAAATCGAGGCACGGAAAGAAAATCAATGCAAACTCCCAAAATGGACTTCGGTGTGCCCTATGTCATTTCTAGGTGCATTTGGAATAATTCCGAGCAGTGTGAAACTTTCTTTGAACGACTAGTGTGCCCTATGTCATTTCTAGGTGCATTTGGAATAATTCCGAGCAAGTGTGAAACTTTCCGAAGAGAGCTCCACTTTATGAAATCGAGGCACGTAAAGACAATCAATACGTAAACACCCAAAATAGACTTCTAGTGTGCCCTACCTCATTTCTAGGTGCATTTGGAATCCTTCCGAGCGGTGAAACTTTCCGATCGACTGCACCCTAAGCTCCAATTTATGAAATCGAGGCACGGAAAGAAAATCCACACCAAATAACTATAATGGACTTCTGGTGTGCCCTACGTCATTTCTAGGTGCATTTGAAATAATTCCGAGCAAGTGTGAAACATTCCAGAACGACGGGTACCCAGAGCTCCATTGTATGAAATCGAGGCATGGAAAGAAAATGAACATCAAACTCCCATAACGGACTTCTAGTGTGCCCTACCTCATTTCTAGTTGCATGTGGAATCTTTCCGAGCCGGTGTGAAACTTTCCAGAACGACGCGTACCCTGAGCTCCAAATTATGAAATCGAGGCACGGAAAGAAAATCAAAACCAAACACCCATAATGGACTTCTAGTGTGCCCTACGTCATTTCTAGGTGCATTTGGAATAATTCTGAGCAGGTGTAAAACTTTGCAGTGCGACGGGTACCCGGAGCTCCACATAATGAAATCGGGGCACGGAAAGAAAAATCAATGCAAACTCCCAAAATGGACTTCTGGTGTGGCCTATGTCATTTCTAGGTGCATTTGGAATAATTCCGAGCAGGTGTGAAACTTTGCTGAACGACGGTATCCAGAGCACCACTTTACGAAATCGAGGCACAGAAAGACAATCAATACGAAACACCCAAAATAGACTTCTAGTGTGCCCTACCTCATTTCTAGGTGCTTTTGGAATAATTCTGAGCAGGTGTAAAACTTTCCAGAACGACTCGTACCCTAAGCTCCAATTTATGAAATCGAGGCACGGAAAGAAAATCCACACCAAATAACTATAATGGACTTCTGGTGTGCCCTACGTCATTTCTAGGTGCATTTGAAATAATTCCGAGCAAGTGTGAAACATTCAGAATCATTGTAACCACGTACCAGAGCTCCACTGTATGAAATCGAGGCATGGAAAGAAAATGAACATCAAACTCCCATAATGGACTTCTAGTGTGCCCTACCTCATTTCTAGTTGCATTTGGAATCTTTCCGAGCCGGTGTGAAACTTTCCAGAACCGACGCGAACCCGAGCTCCAATTTATGAAATCGAGGCACGGAAAGAAAATCAAAACCAAACACCCATAATGGACTTCTAGTGTGCCCTACGTCATTTCTAGGTGCATTTGGAATAATTCTGAGCAGGTGTAAAACTTTGCAGAGCGACGGGTACCCGGAGCTCCACATAATGAAATCGAGGCACGGAAAGAAAATCAATGCAAACACCCAAAATGGACTTCTGGTGTGCCCTATGTCATTTCTAGGTGCATTTGGAATAATTCCGAGAAGGTGTGAAACTTGTTCAACGAGCAGATCCGAGCTCCACTTTATGAAATCGAGGCACAGAAAGACAATCAATACGAAACACCCAAAATAGACTTCTAGTGTGCCCTACCTCATTTCTAGGTGCTTTTGGAATAATTCTGAGCAGGTGTAAAACTTTCCAGAACGACTCGTACCCTAAGCTCCAATTTATGAAATCGAGGCACGGAAAGAAAATCCACACCAAATAACTATAATGGACTTCTGGTGTGCCCTACGTCATTTCTAGGTGCATTTGAAATAATTCCGAGCAAGTGTGAAACATTCCGAGCGCGGTACCCGAGAGCTCCAGCTCCACTTTATGAAATCGAGGCATGGAAAGAAAATGAACATCAAACTCCCATAATGGACTTCTAGTGTGCCCTACCTCATTTCTAGGTGCATTTGGAATCTTTCCGAGCCGGTGTGAAACTTTCCGGAACGACGCGTACCCTGAGCTCCAATTTATGAAATCGAGGCACGGAAAGAAAATCAAAACCAAACACCCATAATGGACTTCTAGTGTGCCCTACGTCATTTCTAGGTGCATTTGGAATAATTCTGAGCAGGTGTAAAACTTTGCAGGGCGACGGGTACACCCGGAGCTCCACATTATGAAATCGAGGCACGGAAAGAAAATCAATGCAAACACCCAAAATGGACTTCTGGTGTGCCCTATGTCATTTCTAGGTGCATTTGGAATAATTCGAGCAGGTGTGAAACTTTGCTGAACGACGGTATCCAGAGCTCCACTTTACGAAATCGAGGCACAGAAAGACAATCAATATGAAACACCCAAAATAGACTTCTAGTGTGCCCTACCTCATTTCTAGGTGCATTTGGAATAATTCTGAGCAGGTGTAAAACTTTCCAGAACGACTCGTACCCTAAGCTCCAATTTATGAAATCGAGGCACGGAAAGAAAATCCACACCAAATAACTATAATGGACTTCTGGTGTGCCCTACGTCATTTCTAGGTGCATTTGAAATAATTCCGAGCAAGTGTGAAACATTCCAGAACGACGGGTACCCAGAGCTCCACTGTATGAAATCGAGGCATGGAAAGAAAATGAACATCAAACTCCCATAATGGACTTCTAGTGTGCCCTACCTCATTTCTAGTTGCATTTGGAATCTTTCCGAGCCGGTGTGAAACTTTCCAGAACGACGCGTACCCTGAGCTCCAATTTATGAAATCGAGGCACGGAAAGAAAATCAAAACCAAACACCCATAATGGACTTCTAGTGTGCCCTACGTCATTTCTAGGTGCATTTGGAATAATTCTGAGCAGGTGTAAAACTTTGTAAAGAGCGACGGCACCCGAGCTCCACATTATGAAATCGAGGCACGGAAAGAAAATCAATGCAAACACCCAAAATGGACTTCTGGTGTGCCCTATGTCATTTCTAGGTGCATTTGGAATAATTCCGAGCAGGTGTGAAACTTTCTTTAACGACGCAGTATCCAGAGCTCCACTTTATGAAATCGAGGCACGAAAGACAATCAACATGAAACACCCAAAATAGACTTCTAGTGTGCCCTACCTCATTTCTAGGTGCATTTGGAATAATTCCGAGCGGTGTGAAACTTTCGAAAGCTCCAATTTATGAAATCGAGGCACGGAAAGAAAATCCACACCAAATAACTATAAGCTCCAATTTATGAAATCGAGGCACGGAAAGAAAATCCACATGAAATCAAACTCCCATAATGGACTTCTAGTGTGCCCTACCTCATTTCTAGGTGCATTTGGAATCTTTCCGAGCAGTGTGAAACTTTTTCGAATCCACGCTGCACTCGAGCTCCAATTTATGAAATCGAGGCACGGAAAGAAAATCAAAACCAAACACCCATAATGGACTTCTAGTGTGCCCTACCTCATTTCTAGGTGCATTTGGAATAATTCCGAGCAGTGTGAAACTTTCGATCGCACCTGAGCTCCACATTATGAAATCGAGGCATGGAAAGAAAATCAACACCAAACACCCATAATGGACTTCTAGTGTGCCCTACGTCATTTCTAGGTGCATTTGGAATAATTCCGAGCAAGTGTGAAACTTTCCGAACGACGCGTACCCGAGCTCCACTTTATGAAATCGAGGCATGGAAAGAAAATCAACACCAAACACCCATAATGGACTTCTAGTGTGCCCTACCTCATTTCTAGGTGCATTTGGAATAATTCCGAGCTGCAGTGTAAAACTTTGAAATCGAGGCACGGAAAGCAATCGAAACCACATTAATGAAATCGAGGCACTACGGAAAGAAAATCAACCAAACGAGGCCCAAAATGGACACCCAAAATGGTGTGCCCTATGTCATTTCTAGGTGCATTTGGAATAATTCCGAGCAGTGTGAAACTTTCGAACGACGCGGTGATCCAGAGCTCCACTTTATGAAATCGAGGCATGGAAAGACAATCAATACCAAACACCCAAAATAGACTTCTAGTGTGCCCTACCTCATTTCTAGGTGCATTTGGAATAATTCCGAGCCGGTGTGAAACTTTCCGTAATCGACGCTGCACCCTAAGCTCCAATTTATGAAATCGAGGCACGGAAAGAAAATCCACACCAAATAACTATAATGGACTTTCGTGTGCCCTACGTCATTTCTAGGTGCATTTGGAATAATTCCGAGCAAGTGTGAAACATTCCGTAATCCACGGTACCAGAGCTCCACTTTATGAAATCGAGGCATGGAAAGAAAATGAACATCAAACTCCCATAATGGACTTCTAGTGTGCCCTACCTCATTTCTAGGTGCATTTGGAATCTTTCCGAGCCGGTGTGAAACTTTCCGTAAACGACGCTGCACTCGAGCTCCAATTTATGAAATCGAGGCACGAAAGAAAATCAAAACCAAACACCCATAATGGACTTCTAGTGTGCCCTACGTCATTTCTAGGTGCATTTGGAATAATTTCGAGCAAGTGTGTAAAACTTTGCAGAGCGACGGCACCCCCGAGCTCCACATTATGAAATCGAGGCACGGAAAGAAAATCAATGCAGACACCCAAAATGGACTCCGGTGTGCCCTATGTCATTTCTAGGTGCATTTGGAATAATTCCGAGCAAGTGTGAAACTTTGCTGAACGACGGTATCCAGAGCTCCACTTAACGAAATCGAGGCACAGAAAGACAATCAATATCAAACACCCAAAATAGACTTCTAGTGTGCCCTACCTCATTTCTAGGTGCATTTGGAATCCTTCCGAGCGGTGTGAAACTTTCCGCTGCACTCGAGCTCCAATTTATGAAATCGATCCACGCTGCACCCTAAGCTCCAATTTATGAAATCGAGGCACGGAAAGAAAATCCACACCAAATAACTATAATGGACTTCTAGTGTGCCCTACGTCATTTCTAGGTGCATTTGGAATAATTCCGAGCAAGTGTGAAACATTCCGTAATCCACGGTACCCAGAGCTCCAATTTATGAAATCGAGGCATGGAAAGAAAATGAACATCAAACTCCCATAATGGACTTCTAGTGTGCCCTACCTCATTTCTAGGTGCATTTGGAATCTTTCCGAGCGGTGTGAAACTTTCGTAACGACGCTGCACTCGAGCTCCAATTTATGAAATCGAGGCACGGAAAGAAAATCAAAACCAAACACCCATAATGGACTTCTAGTGTGCCCTACGTCATTTCTAGGTGCATTTGGAATAATTTCGAGCAAGTGTGAAATGAAATCGAGGCACGGAAAGAAAATCAATGCAAAAACTCCCAAAATGGACTTACGGTGTCCTATGTCATTTCTAGGTGCATTTGGAATAATTCCGAGCAAGTGTGAGCTCCACCAGATTATGAAATCGAGGCATGGAAAGAAAATCAACATCAAACACCCAAAATGGACTTCTAGTGTGCCCTACCTCATTTCTAGGTGCATTTGGAATAATTCCGAGCCGGTGTGAAACTTTCCAAAACGACGCGTACCCTGAGCTCCAATTTATGAAATCGAGGCATGGAAAGAAAATCAAAACCAAACACCCATAATGGACTTCTAGTGTGCCCTACCTCATTTCTAGGTGCATTTGGAATAATTGAAACCGAGCAAGTGTAAAACTTTCGAGGCACGGAAGAAAATCAAAACTGCACCCGAGCTCCACATTATGAAATCGAGGCACGGAAAGAAAATCAATGCAAACACCCAAAATGGACTTCTGGTGTGCCCTATGTCATTTCTAGGTGCATTTGGAATAATTCCGAGCAGGTGTGAAACTTTTCTGAACGACAGTATCCAGAGCTCCACTTTATGAAATCGAGGCACAGAAAGACAATCAACATCAAACACCCAAAATAGACTTCTAGTGTGCCCTACCTCATTTCTAGGTGCATTTGGAATCCTTCCGAGCGGTGTGAAACTTTCCGTAATCCACTGCACCCTAAGCTCCAATTTATGAAATCGAGGCACGGAAAGAAAATCCACACCAAATAACTATAATGGACTTCTAGTGTGCCCTACGTCATTTCTAGGTGCATTTGGAATAATTCCGAGCAAGTGTGAAACATTCCGGAACGACGGGTACCCAGAGCTCCACTTTATGAAATCGAGGCATGGAAAGAAAATGAACATCAAACTCCCATAATGGACTTCTAGTGTGCCCTACCTCATTTCTAGGTGCATTTGGAATCTTTCCGAGCCGGTGTGAAACTTTCCAGAACGACGCTGCACTCGAGCTCCAATTTATGAAATCGAGGCACTGAAAGAAAATCAAAACCAAACACCCATAATGGACTTCTAGTGTGCCCTACGTCATTTCTAGGTGCATTTGGAATAATTCGAGCAAGTGTAAAACTTTTGAAGAGCGACGGCACCCGAGCTCCACATTATGAAATCGAGGCACGGAAAGAAAATCAATGCAAACACCCAAAATGGACTTCTCGTGTGCCCTATGTCATTTCTAGGTGCATTTGGAATAATCCGAGCAAGTGTGAAACTTTGTCCAAAACGATTTCAGATATCAGAGCTCCACTTTATGAAATCGAGGCACGGAAAGACAATCAATCAAACACCCAAAATAGACTTCTAGTGTGCCCTACCTCATTTCTAGGTGCATTTGGAATAATTCCGAGCCGGTGTGAAACTTTCGTAGAACGACGCTGCACCTAAGCTCCAATTTATGAAATCGAGGCACGGAAAGAAAATCCACACCAAATAACTATAATGGACTTCTGGTGTGCCCTACGTCATTTCTAGGTGCATTTGGAATAATTCCGAGCAAGTGTGAAACATTCCGGAACGACGGGTACCCAGAGCTCCACTTTATGAAATCGAGGCATGGAAAGAAAATGAACTTCAAACTCCCATAATGGACTTCTAGTGTGCCCTACCTCATTTCTAGGTGCATTTGGAATCTTTCCGAGCTCGAGCTCCAATTTATGTGAAACTTTCTAGTGTGCCCTACCTCATTTCTAGGTGCATTTGGAAACTTTCCGACGTGAAACTTTCGCACCTAAGCTCCAATTTATGAAATCGAGGCACGGAAAGAAAATCAAAACCAAACACCCATAATGGACTTCTAGTGTGCCCTACGTCATTTCTAGGTGCATTTGGAATAATTCCGAGCAAGTGTGAAACATTCCAGAACGACGGGTACCCAGAGCTCCACTTTATGAAATCGAGGCATGGAAAGAAAATGAACATCAAACTCCCA
The DNA here is from genome assembly GCA_036346405.1 of Phyllostachys edulis. NCBI lineage: Eukaryota > Viridiplantae > Streptophyta > Magnoliopsida > Poales > Poaceae > Phyllostachys > Phyllostachys edulis. The sequence continues at coordinate 38,788 of JAYEVD010000272.1, forward strand.
TAATGGACTTCTAGTGTGCCCTACCTCATTTCTAGGTGCATTTGGAATCTTTCCGAGCCGGTGTGAAACTTTCCGAACGACGCTGCAGCACTCGAGCTCCAATTTATGAAATCGAGGCACGGAAAGAAAATCAAAACCAAACACCCATAATGGACTTCTAGTGTGCCCTACCTCATTTCTAGGTGCATTTGGAATAATTCCGAAAGTGTGTAAAACTTTGCGTAAGCGACTGCACCCCGAGCTCCAATTTATGAAATCGAGGCACGGAAAGAAAATCAACACCAAATAACCAATAATGGACTTCTAGTGTGCCCTACGTCATTTCTAGGTGCATTTGGAATAATTCCGAGCAAGTGTGAAACATTCGAACAGACGGTACCCAGAGCTCCACTTTATGAAATCGAGGCATGGAAAGAAAATCAACATCAAACACCCATAATGGACTTCTAGTGTGCCCTACCTCATTTCTAGGTGCATTTGGAATCTTTCCGAGCCGGTGTGAAACTTTCGTAATCCACGCGCACTCGAGCTCCAATTTATGAAATCGAGGCACGGAAAGAAAATCAACACCAAACACCCATAATGGACTTCTAGTGTGCCCTACGTCATTTCTAGGTGCATTTGGAATAATTCCGAGCAAGTGTGAAACTTTCAGAATCGACGCTGCACCCGAGCTCCACATTATGAAATCGAGGCATGGAAAGAAAATCAATGCAAACACCCAAAATGGACTTCTAGTGTGCCCTACTTTGTCATTTCTAGGTGCATTTGGAATAATTTCTAGGTGTGTGAAACTTCCGAGCAAGTGTGAAACTTTGACGAACGCGGTATCCAGAGCTCCACTTTATGAAATCGAGGCACGGAAAGACAATCAATACCAAACACCCAAAATGGACTTCTAGTGTGCCCTACCTCATTTCTAGGTGCATTTGGAATAATTCCGAGCCGGCGGTGTAAAACTTTCCGTAATCGACGCTGCACCCTAAGCTCCAATTTATGAAATCGAGGCACGAAAGAAACTCCACACCAAATAACTATAATGGACTTCTGGTGTGCCCTACGTCATTTCTAGGTGCATTTGGAATAATTCCGAGCAAGTGTGAAACATTCCGTAATCCACGGTACCCAGAGCTCCACTTTATGAAATCGAGGCATGGAAAGAAAATGAACATCAAACTCCCATAATGGACTTCTAGTGTGCCCTACCTCATTTCTAGGTGCATTTGGAATCTTTCCGAGCCGGTGTGAAACTTTCCAGTAACGACGCTGCACTCGAGCTCCAATTTATGAAATCGAGGCACGGAAAGAAAATCAAAACCAAACACCCATAATGGACTTCTAGTGTGCCCTACGTCATTTCTAGGTGCATTTGGAATAATTCCGAGCAGTGTAAAACTTTTGCAGAGCGACAATTTATGCACCCGAGCTCCACATTATGAAATCGAGGCACGGAAAGAAAATCAATGCAAACACCCAAAATGGACTTCTAGTGTGCCCTATGTCATTTCTAGGTGCATTTGGAATAATTCCGAGTGTGTGAAACTTTGTCGAACGATCAGATATCAGAGCTCCACTTTATGAAATCGAGGCCACGAAAGACAATCAATATCAAACACCCAAAATAGACTTCTAGTGTGCCCTACCTCATTTCTAGGTGCATTTGGAATCCTTCCGAGCCGGTGTGAAAACTTTCCGAACGACGCTGCACCCTAAGCTCCAATTTATGAAATCGAGGCACGAAAGAAAATCCACACCAAATAACTATAATGGACTTCGTGTGCCCTACGTCATTTCTAGGTGCATTTGAAATAATTCCGAGCAAGTGTGAAACATTCCGTAATCCACGGTACCCAGAGCTCCACTTTATGAAATCGAGGCATGGAAAGAAAATGAACATCAAACTCCCATAATGGACTTCTAGTGTGCCCTACCTCATTTCTAGGTGCATTTGGAATCTTTCCGAGCCGGTGTGAAACTTTCCGTAATCGACGCTGCACTCGAGCTCCAATTTATGAAATCGAGGCACGGAAAGAAAATCAAAACCAAACACCCATAATGGACTTCTAGTGTGCCCTACGTCATTTCTAGGTGCATTTGGAATAATTCTGAGATGGTGTAAAACTTTGCAGAGCGACGGCACACCCGAGCTCCACATTATGAAATCGAGGCACGGAAAGAAAATCAATGCAAACACCCAAAATGGACTCGTGTGCCCTATGTCATTTCTAGGTGCATTTGGAATAATTCCGAGCAGTGTGAAACTTTGTGAACGATCAGTATCCAGAGCTCCACTTTATGAAATCGAGGCACACGAAAGACAATCAATACCAAACACCCAAAATAGACTTCTAGTGTGCCCTACCTCATTTCTAGGTGCATTTGGAATCCTTCCGAGCAGTGTGAAACTTTCCGTAATCCACTGCACTCTAAGCTCCAATTTATGAAATCGAGGCACGGAAAGAAAATCCACACCAAATAACTATAATGGACTTCTAGTGTGCCCTACGTCATTTCTAGGTGCATTTGGAATAATTCCGAGCAAGTGTGAAACATTCCGTAATCCACGGTACCCAGAGCTCCACTTTATGAAATCGAGGCATGGAAAGAAAATGAACATCAAACTCCCATAATGGACTTCTAGTGTGCCCTACCTCATTTCTAGGTGCATTTGGAATCTTTCCGAGCCGGTGTGAAACTTTCCGTGCAACGACGCTGCACTCGAGCTCCAATTTATGAAATCGAGGCACTGAAAGAAAATCAAAACCAAACACCCATAATGGACTTCTAGTGTGCCCTACGTCATTTCTAGGTGCATTTGGAATAATTTCGAAGGTGTAAAACTTTGCAGAGCGACGGCACCCGAGCTCCACATTATGAAATCGAGGCACGGAAAGAAAATCAATGCAAACACCCAAAATGGACTTCTGTGTGCCCTATGTCATTTCTAGGTGCATTTGGAATAATTCCGAAAGCAGTGTGAAACTTTCTTCAACGATTTCAGATCCAGAGCTCCACTTTATGAAATCGAGGCACGTAAAGACAATCAATACCAAACACCCAAAATAGACTTCTAGTGTGCCCTACCTCATTTCTAGGTGCATTTGGAATCCTTCCGAGCCGGTGTGAAACTTTCCGTAATCCACGCTGCACCCTAAGCTCCAATTTATGAAATCGAGGCACGAAAGAAAATCCACACCAAATAACTATAATGGACTTCGTGTGCCCTACGTCATTTCTAGGTGCATTTGGAATAATTCCGAGCAAGTGTGAAACATTCCGTAATCCACGGTACCCAGAGCTCCACTTTATGAAATCGAGGCATGGAAAGAAAATGAACATCAAACTCCCATAATGGACTTCTAGTGTGCCCTACCTCATTTCTAGGTGCATTTGGAATCTTTCCGAGCCGTGTGAAACTTTCCGTAATCGACGCTGCACTCGAGCTCCAATTTATGAAATCGAGGCACTGAAAGAAAATCAAAACCAAACACCCATAATGGACTTCTAGTGTGCCCTACGTCATTTCTAGGTGCATTTGGAATAATTCCGAGAAAGTGTGTAAAACTTTGCAGAGCGACGGCACCCGAGCTCCACATTATGAAATCGAGGCACGGAAAGAAAATCAATGCAAACACCCAAAATGGACTTCTAGTGTGCCCTATGTCATTTCTAGGTGCATTTGGAATAATTCCGAGCAGTGTGAAACTTTGTCTTTAACGATTTCAGATCCAGAGCTCCACTTTATGAAATCGAGGCACAGAAAGACAATCAATACGAAACACCCAAAATAGACTTCTAGTGTGCCCTACCTCATTTCTAGGTGCATTTGGAATAATTCCGAGCCGGTGTGAAACTTTCCAGAACGACTGCACCCTCAGCTCCAATTTATGAAATCGAGGCACGGAAAGAAAATCCACACCAAATAACTATAATGGACTTCTGATGTGCCCTACGTCATTTCTAGGTGCATTTGGAATAATTCCGAGCAAGTGTGAAACATTCCAGAACGACGGGTACCCAGAGCTCCACTGTATGAAATCGAGGCATGGAAAGAAAATGAACATCAAACTCCCATAATGGACTTCTAGTGTGCCCTACCTCATTTCTAGGTGCATTTGGAATCTGTCCCAGCCAGTGTGAAACTTTTCAGAACGACGCGTACCCTCAGCACTAATTTATGAAATCGAGGCACGGAAAGAAAATCAACGCAAACACCCAAAATGGACTTCTGGTGTGCCCTATGTCATTTCTAGGTGCATTTGGAATAATTCCGAGCGGGTGTGAAACTTTCCAGAGCGACGGCACCCGAGCTCCACATTATGAAATCGAGGCACGGAAAGAAAATCAACATCAAACACCCATAATGGACTTCTAGTGTGCCCTACGTCATTTCTAGGTGCATTTGGAATAATTCCGAAAGTGTGAAACTGTGAAACTTGCACAGAGCTCCAATTTATGAAATCGAGGCATGAGCAAACCACATAATGAAATCGAGGCACTCATTTCTAGGAAAGAAAATCAATGCAAACACCCAAAATGGACTTCTAGTGTGCCCTATGTCATTTCTAGGTGCATTTGGAATAATTCCGAAAGGTGTGAAACTTTTTCCAAACGACTACAGATCCAGAGCTCCACTTTATGAAATCGAGGCACGAAAGAAAATCAACACCAAACACCCAAAATGGACTTCTAGTGTGCCCTACCTCATTTCTAGGTGCATTTGGAATAATTCCGAAGGTGTGAAACTTTCCGTAATCCACGCACCCTAAGCTCCAATTTATGAAATCGAGGCACGGAAAGAAAATCCACACCAAATAACTATAATGGACTTCGTGTGCCCTACGTCATTTCTAGGTGCATTTGGAATAATTCCGAGCAAGTGTGAAACATTCCGTAATCCACGGTACCCAGAGCTCCACTTTATGAAATCGAGGCATGGAAAGAAAATGAACATCAAACTCCCATAATGGACTTCTAGTGTGCCCTACCTCATTTCTAGGTGCATTTGGAATCTTTCCGAGCCGGTGTGAAACTTTCCGAATCGACGCTGCACTCGAGCTCCAATTTATGAAATCGAGGCACGGAAAGAAAATCAAAACCAAACACCCATAATGGACTTCTAGTGTGCCCTACGTCATTTCTAGGTGCATTTGGAATAATTTCGAAAGGTGTAAACTTTGCAGAGCGACGGCACCCGAGCTCCACATTATGAAATCGAGGCACGGAAAGAAAATCAATGCAAACACCCAAAATGGACTTCTGTGTGCCCTATGTCATTTCTAGGTGCATTTGGAATAATTCCGAGCAGGTGTGAAACTTTGTTAAACGATCAGATCCAGAGCTCCACTTTATGAAATCGAGGCACGTAAAGACAATCAATACAAACACCCAAAATAGACTTCTAGTGTGCCCTACCTCATTTCTAGGTGCATTTGGAATAATTCCGAGCCGGTGTGAAACTTTCCGTAATCCACGCGCACCCTAAGCTCCAATTTATGAAATCGAGGCACGAAAGAAAATCCACACCAAATAACTATAATGGACTTCGTGTGCCCTACGTCATTTCTAGGTGCATTTGGAATAATTCCAGCAAGTGTGTGAAACATTCCGTAATCCACGGTACCCAGAGCTCCACTTTATGAAATCGAGGCATGGAAAGAAAATGAACATCAAACTCCCATAATGGACTTCTAGTGTGCCCTACCTCATTTCTAGGTGCATTTGGAATCTTTCCGAGCCGGTGTGAAACTTTCCGTAACGACGCTGCACTCGAGCTCCAATTTATGAAATCGAGGCACTGAAAGAAAATCAAAACCAAACACCCATAATGGACTTCTAGTGTGCCCTACGTCATTTCTAGGTGCATTTGGAATAATTCGAGCAGTGTAAAACTTTGCAGAGCGACGGCACCCGAGCTCCACATTATGAAATCGAGGCACTGAAAGAAAATCAATGCAAACACCCAAAATGGACTTCGTGTGCCCTATGTCATTTCTAGGTGCATTTGGAATAATTCCGAGCAGTGTGAAACTTTGTCGAACGACAGATCCAGAGCTCCACTTTATGAAATCGAGGCACGTAAAGACAATCAATACGTAAACACCCAAAATAGACTTCTAGTGTGCCCTACCTCATTTCTAGGTGCATTTGGAATCCTTCCGAGAAAGTGTGAAACTTTCCGTAATCGACGCTGCACCCTAAGCTCCAATTTATGAAATCGAGGCACGGAAAGAAAATCCACACCAAATAACTATAATGGACTTCGTGTGCCCTACGTCATTTCTAGGTGCATTTGGAATAATTCCGAGCAAGTGTGAAACATTCCGAATCGACGGTACCCAGAGCTCCACTTTATGAAATCGAGGCATGGAAAGAAAATGAACATCAAACTCCCATAATGGACTTCTAGTGTGCCCTACCTCATTTCTAGGTGCATTTGGAATCTTTCCGAGCCGGTGTGAAACTTTCCGGAACGACGCTGCACTCGAGCTCCAATTTATGAAATCGAGGCACGGAAAGAAAATCAAAACCAAACACCCATAATGGACTTCTAGTGTGCCCTACGTCATTTCTAGGTGCATTTGGAATAATTCGAGCAAGTGTGAAACTTTGCAGAGCGACGGCACCCGAGCTCCACATTATGAAATCGAGGCACGGAAAGAAAATCAATGCAAACACCCAAAATGGACTTCTAGTGTGCCCTATGTCATTTCTAGGTGCATTTGGAATAATTCCGAGCGGTGTGAAACTTTCAGAACGATCCGTACCAGAGCTCCACTTTATGAAATGACTTCTAGTGTGCCCTACCTCATTTCTAGGTGCATTTGGAATCTTCCGAGCAAGTGTGAAACTTTCCGTAATCACGCTGCACTCGAGCTCCAATTTATGAAATCGAGGCACGGAAAGAAAATCAACACCAAACACCCATAATGGACTTCTAGTGTGCCCTACCTCATTTCTAGGTGCATTTGGAATAATTCCGAGCAAGTGTGAAACTTTCAGAACGACGCTGCACCCGAGCTCCAATTTATGAAATCGAGGCACGGAAAGAAAATCACACCAAACACCCATAATGGACTTCTAGTGTGCCCTACGTCATTTCTAGGTGCATTTGGAATAATTCCGAGCAGGTGTGAAACTTTCCGAATCCACGATACCAGAGCTCCAATTTATGAAATCGAGGCACGGAAAGAAAATCAACACCAAACACCCATAATGGACTTCTAGTGTGCCCTACCTCATTTCTAGGTGCATTTGGAATAATTCCGAGCCGGTGTGAAACTTTCCGTAATCGACGCTGCACCTAAGCTCCAATTTATGAAATCGAGGCACGGAAAGAAAATCCACACCAAACACCCATAATGGACTTCTAGTGTGCCCTACGTCATTTCTAGGTGCATTTGGAATAATTCCGAGCAAGTGTGAAACATTCCGTCAAGGTGCGACGGCATTCCAGAGCTCCACTTTATGAAATCGAGGCATGGAAAGAAAATCAACATCAAACACCCATAATGGACTTCTAGTGTGCCCTACCTCATTTCTAGGTGCATTTGGAATCTTTCCGAGCCGGTGTGAAACTTTCGTAAACGACGCTGCACCTAAGCTCCAATTTATGAAATCGAGGCACGGAAAGAAAATCCACACCAAACAACCATAATGGACTTCTAGTGTGCCCTACGTCATTTCTAGGTGCATTTGGAATAATTCCGAGCAGTGAAACATTCCGCAAACGACGTGCACCAGAGCTCCATTTATGAAATCGAGGCATGGAAAGAAAATGAACATCAAACTCCCATAATGGACTTCTAGTGTGCCCTACCTCATTTCTAGGTGCATTTGGAATCTTTCCGAGCCGGTGTGAAACTTTCCGTAACGACGCTGCACTCGAGCTCCAATTTATGAAATCGAGGCACGGAAAGAAAATCAAAACCAAACACCCATAATGGACTTCTAGTGTGCCCTACCTCATTTCTAGGTGCATTTGGAATAATTCCGAAGGTGTGAAACTTTGCAGAGCGACGCTGCACCCGAGCTCCACATTATGAAATCGAGGCACGGAAAGAAAATCAATGCAAACACCCAAAATGGACTTCTAGTGTGCCCTATGTCATTTCTAGGTGCATTTGGAATAATTGGAAAGAAGCACCCAAAATGGTGTGAAACATTTCTAGGTAACGAATAATTTCAGCAGGTGTGAAATCCAGAGCTCCACTCCACTTTATGAAATCGAGGCACGGAAAGACAATCAATATCAAACACCCAAAATAGACTTCTAGTGTGCCCTACCTCATTTCTAGGTGCATTTGGAATCCTTCCGAGCCGGTGTGAAACTTTCCGTAACGACGCTGCACCCTAAGCTCCAATTTATGAAATCGAGGCACGGAAAGAAAATCCACACCAAATAACTATAATGGACTTCGTGTGCCCTACGTCATTTCTAGGTGCATTTGGAATAATTCCGAGCAAGTGTGAAACATTCCGTAATCCACGGTGCCCAGAGCTCCACTTTATGAAATCGAGGCATGGAAAGAAAATGAACATCAAACTCCCATAATGGACTTCTAGTGTGCCCTACCTCATTTCTAGGTGCATTTGGAATCTTTCCGAGCCGTGTGAAACTTTCCGTAAACGACGCTGCACTCGAGCTCCAATTTATGAAATCGAGGCACTGAAAGAAAATCAAAACCAAACACCCATAATGGACTTCTAGTGTGCCCTACGTCATTTCTAGGTGCATTTGGAATAATTTCGAGCAGGTGTGTAAACTTTGCAGAGCGACGGCACCCGAGCTCCACATTATGAAATCGAGGCACGGAAAGAAAATCAATGCAAACACCCAAAATGGACTTCTAGTGTGCCCTATGTCATTTCTAGGTGCATTTGGAATAATTCCGAAAGGTGTGAAACTTTGTCGAACGACTCAGATCCAGAGCTCCACTTTATGAAATCGAGGCACGTAAAGACAATCAATACCAAACACCCAAAATAGACTTCTAGTGTGCCCTACCTCATTTCTAGGTGCATTTGGAATCCTTCCGAAAGGTGTGAAACTTTCCGAATCGACGCTGCACCCTAAGCTCCAATTTATGAAATCGAGGCACGGAAAGAAAATCCACACCAAATAACTATAATGGACTTTCGTGTGCCCTACGTCATTTCTAGGTGCATTTGGAATAATTCCGAGCAAGTGTGAAACATTCCGTAATCCACGGTACCCAGAGCTCCACTGTATGAAATCGAGGCATGGAAAGAAAATGAACATCAAACTCCCATAATGGACTTCTAGTGTGCCCTACCTCATTTCTAGGTGCATTTGGAATCTTTCCGAGCCGGTGTGAAACTTTCCGAACGACGCTGCACTCGAGCTCCAATTTATGAAATCGAGGCACGGAAAGAAAATCAAAACCAAACACCCATAATGGACTTCTAGTGTGCCCTACGTCATTTCTAGGTGCATTTGGAATAATTCTAACCGTGTGTAAAACTTTGCAGAGCGACGGCACCCGAGCTCCACATTATGAAATCGAGGCACGGAAAGAAAATCAATGCAAACACCCAAAATGGACTTCGTGTGCCCTATGTCATTTCTAGGTGCATTTGGAATAATTCCGAGCAGTGTGAAACTTTGTCAACGACATCAGTGGATCCAGAGCTCCACTTTATGAAATCGAGGCACGTAAAGACAATCAATACAAACACCCAAAATAGACTTCTAGTGTGCCCTACCTCATTTCTAGGTGCATTTGGAATCCTTCCGAGCGGTGTGAAACTTTCCGTAATCGACGCTGCACTCTAAGCTCCAATTTATGAAATCGAGGCACGGAAAGAAAATCCACACCAAATAACTATAATGGACTTCTAGTGTGCCCTACGTCATTTCTAGGTGCATTTGGAATAATTCGAGCAAGTGTGAAACATTCCGTAATCCACGGTACCCAGAGCTCCACTTTATGAAATCGAGGCATGGAAAGAAAATGAACATCAAACTCCCATAATGGACTTCTAGTGTGCCCTACCTCATTTCTAGGTGCATTTGGAATCTTTCCGAGCGGTGTGAAACTTTCCGTAACGACGCTGCACTCGAGCTCCAATTTATGAAATCGAGGCACGGAAAGAAAATCAAAACCAAACACCCATAATGGACTTCTAGTGTGCCCTACGTCATTTCTAGGTGCATTTGGAATAATTCTGAGCAGGTGTGAAACTTTGCAGAGCGACGGCACCCGGAGCTCCACATTATGAAATCGAGGCACTGAAAGAAAATCAATGCAAACACCCAAAATGGACTTCTGGTGTGCCCTATGTCATTTCTAGGTGCATTTGGAATAATTCCGAGCAAGTGTGAAACTTTGCTTAACGACGGTATCCAGAGCTCCACTTTATGAAATCAAGGCACGGAAAGAAAATCAATACCAAACACCCAAAATGGACTTCTGGTGTGCCCTACCTCATTTCTAGGTGCATTTGGAATAATTCCGAGCCGGTGTGAAACTTTCCAGAACGACGCGTACCCTAAGCTCCAATTTATGAAATCGAGGCACGGAAAGAAAATCCACACCAAATAACTATAATGGACTTCTGGTGTGCCCTACGTCATTTCTAGGTGCATTTGGAAATAATTCCGAGCAAGTGTGAAACATTCCACACCAAAACCATAATGGACGTGTACTACGTCAGCTCCAGCTTTATGAAATCGAGGCATGGAAAGAAAATGAACATCAAACTCCCATAATGGACTTCTAGTGTGCCCTACCTCATTTCTAGGTGCATTTGGAATCTTTCCGAGCCGGTGTGAAACTTTCCGGAACGACGCTTCACTTGAGCTCCAATTTATGAAATCGAGGCACGGAAAGAAAATCAAAACCAAACACCCATAATGGACTTCTAGTGTGCCCTACGTCATTTCTAGGTGCATTTGGAATAATTCTGAGCAGGTGTAAAACTTTGCAGAGCGACGGCACCCGGAGCTCCACATTATGAAATCGAGGCACGGAAAGAAAATCAATGCAAACACCCAAAATGGACTTCTGGTGTGCCCTATGTCATTTCTAGGTGCATTTGGAATAATTCCGAGCAGTGTGAAACTTTGTCGAACGATCAGATCCAGAGCTCCACTTTACGAAATCGAGGCACAGAAAGACAATCAATACGAAACACCCAAAATAGACTTCTAGTGTGCCCTACCTCATTTCTAGGTGCATTTGGAATCCTTCCGAGCCGGTGTGAAACTTTCCGTAATCGACGCTGCACCTAAGCTCCAATTTATGAAATCGAGGCACGGAAAGAAAATCCACACCAAATAACTATAATGGACTTCGTGTGCCCTACGTCATTTCTAGGTGCATTTGGAATAATTCCGAGCAAGTGTGAAACATTCCGTAACGACGGTACCCACCAGAGCTCCACCGTATGAAATCGAGGCTTGGAAAGAAAATGAACATCAAACTCCCATAATGGACTTCTAGTGTGCCCTACCTCATTTCTAGGTGCATTTGGAATCTTTCCGAGCCGGTGTGAAACTTTCCAGAACGACGCGTACCCTGAGCTCCAATTTATGAAATCGAGGCACGGAAAGAAAATCAAAACCAAACACCCATAATGGACTTCTGGTGTGCCCTACGTCATTTCTAGGTGCATTTGGAATAATTCCGAGCAAGTGTAAAACTTTGCAGAGCGACGGGTTCCCGGAGCTCCACATTATGAAATCGAGGCACGGAAAGAAAATCAATGCAAACACCCAAAATGGACTTCTGGTGTGCCCTATGTCATTTCTAGGTGCATTTGGAATAATTCCGAGCAGGTGTGAAACTTTGTCTAAACGACGGTATCCAGAGCTCCACTTTACGAAATCGAGGCACAGAAAGACAATCAATACGAAACACCCAAAATAGACTTCTAGTGTGCCCTACCTCATTTCTAGGTGCATTTGGAATCCTTCCGAGCCGGTGTGAAACTTTCCGTAATCCACGCTGCACCCTAAGCTCCAATTTATGAAATCGAGGCACGGAAAGAAAATCCACACCAAATAACTATAATGGACTTCTAGTGTGCCCTACGTCATTTCTAGGTGCATTTGGAATAATTCCGAGCAAGTGTGAAACATTCCGTAATCGACGGCACCCAGAGCTCCACTTTATGAAATCGAGGCATGGAAAGAAAATGAACATCAAACTCCCATAATGGACTTCTAGTGTGCCCTACCTCATTTCTAGGTGCATTTGGAATCTTTCCGAGCCGTGTGAAACTTTCCAAACGACGCTGCACTCGAGCTCCAATTTATGAAATCGAGGCACGGAAAGAAAATCAAAACCAAACACCCATAATGGACTTCTAGTGTGCCCTACGTCATTTCTAGGTGCATTTGGAATAATTCGAGTAAGTGTGAAACATTTGCAGAATCGATTATGAAATCGAGGCAGAAAGCTCCATGCAAATTATGAAATCGAGGCACGTCATTTCTAAAGAAAATGAACAGTGTCAAACACCCATAATGGACTTCTAGTGTGCCCTACCTCATTTCTAGGTGCATTTGGAATCTAGTTCCCTACCTCATTTCTAGGTGTGTGAAACTTTCCGCAAGTGTGAAACTTTCCGTAACGACTGCACTCGAGCTCCAATTTATGAAATCGAGGCACGGAAAGAAAATCAAAACCAAACACCCATAATGGACTTCTAGTGTGCCCTACGTCATTTCTAGGTGCATTTGGAATAATTCCGAGCAGGTGTGAAACTTTGCAATCGACTGCACCCGAGCTCCACATTATGAAATCGAGGCACGGAAAGAAAATCAATGCAAACACCCAAAATGGACTTCTAGTGTGCCCTATGTCATTTCTAGGTGCATTTGGAATAATTCCGAGCAAGTGTGAAACTTTGTCAACGACGCTGCACCAGAGCTCCAATTTATGAAATCGAGGCACGGAAAGAAAATCAACACCAAACACCCAGAATGGACTTCTAGTGTGCCCTACCTCATTTCTAGGTGCATTTGGAATCCTTCCGAGCCGGTGTGAAACTTTCCGTAATCCACTGCACCTAAGCTCCAATTTATGAAATCGAGGCACGGAAAGAAAATCCACACCAAATAACTATAATGGACTTCTAGTGTGCCCTACGTCATTTCTAGGTGCATTTGGAATAATTCCGAGCAAGTGTGAAACATTCCGTAATCGACGGTACCCAGAGCTCCACTTTATGAAATCGAGGCATGGAAAGAAAATGAACATCAAACTCCCATAATGGACTTCTAGTGTGCCCTACCTCATTTCTAGGTGCATTTGGAATCTTTCCGAGCCGTGTGAAACTTTCCGTAAACGACGCTGCACTCGAGCTCCAATTTATGAAATCGAGGCACTGAAAGAAAATCAAAACCAAACACCCATAATGGACTTCTAGTGTGCCCTACGTCATTTCTAGGTGCATTTGGAATAATTTCGAGAGCAAGTGTAAAACTTTGCAGAGCGACTGCACCCGAGCTCCACATTATGAAATCGAGGCACGGAAAGAAAATCAATGCAAACACCCAAAATGGACTTCTGTGTGCCCTATGTCATTTCTAGGTGCATTTGGAATAATTCCGAGCAGTGTGAAACTTTGTTAAACGATTTCAGCATATCCAGAGCTCCACTTTATGAAATCGAGGCACGTAAAGACAATCAATACCAAACACCCAAAATAGACTTCTAGTGTGCCCTACCTCATTTCTAGGTGCATTTGGAATCCTTCCGAGCGGTGTGAAACTTTCCGTAATCCACGCTGCACCCTAAGCTCCAATTTATGAAATCGAGGCACGAAAGAAAATCCACACCAAATAACTATAATGGACTTCGTGTGCCCTACGTCATTTCTAGGTGCATTTGGAATAATTCCGAGCAAGTGTGAAACATTCCGTAATCGACGGCACCCAGAGCTCCACTTTATGAAATCGAGGCATGGAAAGAAAATGAACATCAAACTCCCATAATGGACTTCTAGTGTGCCCTACCTCATTTCTAGGTGCATTTGGAATCTTTCCGAGCCTAGTGTGCCCTGTGAAACTTTCCGTGAAACTTTCCAAACGACGCACTCGAGCTCCAATTTATGAAATCGAGGCACGGAAAGAAAATCAACACCAAACACCCATAATGGACTTCTAGTGTGCCCTACGTCATTTCTAGGTGCATTTGGAATAATTCCGAGCAAGTGTGAAACATTTTCCAACGATTTTTGCACCAGAGCTCCACTTTATGAAATCGAGGCATGGAAAGAAAATGAACATCAAACACCCATAATGGACTTCTAGTGTGCCCTACCTCATTTCTAGGTGCATTTGGAATCTTTCCGAGCAGTGTGAAACTTTCCGTAATCGACGCTGCACTCGAGCTCCAATTTGTGAAATCGAGGCACGGAAAGAAAATCAAAACCAAACACCCATAATGGACTTCTGGTGTGCCCTACGTCATTTCTAGGTGCATTTGGAATAATTCCGAGCAAGTGTAAAACTTTGCAGAGCGACGGGTTCCCGGAGCTCCACATTATGAAATCGAGGCACGGAAAGCAAATGAACGCAAACACCCAAAATGGACTTCTGGTGTGCCCTATGTCATTTCTAGGTGCATTTGGAATAATTCCGAAAGTGTGAAACTTTGTTCCGAACGATTTGCATCCAGAGCTCCACTTTATGAAATCGAGGCACGAAAGAAAATCAACATCAAACACCCAAAATAGACTTCTAGTGTGCCCTACCTCATTTCTAGGTGCATTTGGAATCCTTCCGAGCCGGTGTGAAACTTTCCGTAACGCACTGCACCCTAAGCTCCAATTTATGAAATCGAGGCACGGAAAGAAAATCCACACCAAATAACTATAATGGACTTCTCGTGTGCCCTACGTCATTTCTAGGTGCATTTGGAATAATTCCGAGCAAGTGTGAAACATTCCGTAATCCACGGCACCCAGAGCTCCACTTTATGAAATCGAGGCATGGAAAGAAAATGAACATCAAACTCCCATAATGGACTTCTAGTGTGCCCTACCTCATTTCTAGGTGCATTTGGAATCTTTCCGAGCCGTGTGAAACTTTCCGTAACGACGCTGCACTCGAGCTCCAATTTATGAAATCGAGGCACTGAAAGAAAATCAAAACCAAACACCCATAATGGACTTCTAGTGTGCCCTACGCCATTTCTAGGTGCATTTGGAATAATTTCGAAAGGTGTAAAACTTTGCAGAGCGACGGCACCCGAGCTCCACATTATGAAATCGAGGCACGGAAAGAAAATCAATGCAAACACCCAAAATGGACTTCTCGTGTGCCCTATGTCATTTCTAGGTGCATTTGGAATAATTCCGAGCAAGTGTGAAACTTTGTTCAACGATTTTCGTATCCAGAGCTCCACTTTATGAAATCGAGGCACGTAAAGACAATCAATATCAAACACCCAAAATAGACTTCTAGTGTGCCCTACCTCATTTCTAGGTGCATTTGGAATCCTTCCGAGCCGGTGTGAAACTTTCCGTAATCCACGCTGCACCCTAAGCTCCAATTTATGAAATCGAGGCACGGAAAGAAAATCCACACCAAATAACTATAATGGACTTCTGTGTGCCCTACGTCATTTCTAGGTGCATTTGGAATAATTCCGAGCAAGTGTGAAACATTCCGTAATCGACGGCACCCAGAGCTCCACTTTATGAAATCGAGGCATGGAAAGAAAATGAACATCAAACTCCCATAATGGACTTCTAGTGTGCCCTACCTCATTTCTAGGTGCATTTGGAATCTTTCCGAGCGGTGTGAAACTTTCCGTAATCCACGCTGCACTCGAGCTCCAATTTATGAAATCGAGG